>JAXGGA010016493.1:0-26551 GCA_038373865.1 Uloborus plumipes | reverse complement strand
CGATTTTTTTATTTGTTATTTCAGTCCTTTCAACTTAAAAGTAAGTGTCTTTCGGTTAAGGAAATAAATCTTTTGGAACAAATAAATAATAATAATAATAATAATAATAATAATAATAATAAATAAATAATAATAATCATGATATACGCCTCAAACGAAGCTATTGTACCTCAAAGAGGAAAGTTTTGTTGCTTTTTTTCTTTTCTTTCTTTCTTTCTTTTTTTTTTTTGACAGTACGCAGATGGCACTTGTACTTAAAAACCTCAAATGTACGAACGCTGTTGATTTGAGGTACCACTCATTTATTTTGAAAAATATTTCGTAGAAACAACATAAATTTTCATTTTTATGAACTCAATTTTTTTCGTAGTATTTTCTAGCTTCAAAATAAGAAATTTGATAGAAAAAGTTTGTCCCTTTCATGCTATTGATTTTTGCAAGAACAACTAATTCGAAAATGATTAGTTGATCTCGACCTCGACAGCATGATTTTAAGTTTTGGATGTCTGAGCACTTACTTTTATTAATCAATTAGAATTAATGTATCTTATAAAATGCTGCATTTAAACAAGCTAAAATTAACTACTACTTTATTGTGCGATAATCCTTAAATGAAAGTGATTAAGCTAGCATTTAATTGTATTGTAGCTTATTTTCAATTGCCATAAAAATATACATTAATCCAGAGGAGCAAGTATTTTTTTTAAGCCTTTTGGTCAACCGTATTCTTGCTTTTCGGGACGTTTTTCAGAATCTTTAAAAAGTTTGTAAAATCAAGATAGCAACGATTTTATACGAAGCCTGCAGATACACATGATTTCAAAAAATCATATCCTTATCGGAAGTAATCTTCTGAAAAAAAAATCTTTTTATAATACAGTTGCTTACTTTCAGAATGTACTATAAGGTCTAGTAAAATAAATGCTTGTTTTTTTTTCCATCATGTTAAAACAATCAAATAGACCATTTTAGCTGTCCCTGATTTTATAATTAACGCAATGTCTTTGACTGGCCTAGCTGAAGGCGAGCTAGGGAAGCGGCATTTAACCGTACAGGCTGGAAAGCCACGCTAGCGGCCTAATGCGCCACTACGCGTTAAGAGACTGAAGAAGAAAAGAATTTTGTAATTTCAAACTGAAATTCATGCCTTTCTTCAAACAAAACTAATTCTTTTGTTTAATGGAGGAACAATATAAAAAACAGAGAAAGGGGAGGTTTCAGTGAATTCCAGTGTGTTCCCCCTTGTAAGATCCAGCATTGGAGGGGGCCTTTATTCCGAGTCCCGTTTGACGACAAGTTTTGGGGTGCGGCAACGCTAATTTGCCCTATTCCTTCGTTTCTTTTTGTTGAAACTCGAGAAAAAACTTAACGGAAGATGAGTAAGGGGGATTTTCCACCGCTTTGGAAAAATTGAATTTCTGACACTGTGGTTACAGGGGCGCCCCATCAGTGGCGTACGCAGAGAAATCATTTCAGGGGGGAGCTGAGTCAAGACTCTTTGAGAGTGGGGGGGGGGAGCATCTCATTAAATGTAGCTAAGAAAAGTAAATGTCTCAAATTTCTGCTTCAATGCCTATGTAAGTCGACAAAAATACATCATTGAAAACTTTTGTCATTAAAATTATTGAGAAGAAAGCGTTTTGATGGACACAAAGAATGATAAATTTAAATTATAAAAAATCTTCATTGAAAGAGTTGTTGTGCACTTGTTTGCAATATTTTGACAAATTTACGCTCTAATAATGTTAAGTTTGCAGTTTATTTTACTACTAGCTGCCAGGGCAGCTAGATTAGCTTAGATTTTGACAAATTTACTCTCTAATAATGTTAAGTTTGCAGTTTATTTTACTACTAGCTGCCAGGGCAGCTAGATTAGCTTCCTGCGGCATGTTGATGCATAACGTCCCACTTCTCTAACTTTTACCTCATTCTAAAGTTATATTATTTGATATAATTTAATGTTCATTCCAGTTCAAGACATTCCACGCACGTGGCCCGGCGTTGCACAGGCACTTCGTGCCCTGAAAGTAGTGAGGAAAATTTCAAGAAACTACTCTCCGCCAAGGCGGATCGCTAACAGGCGCTTCAAACCTTTACTTTTTTCCTATATAAAAAAATCATTCGAATTATTGAGATGCTTCGCGCATTCAAGATAGTGAGGAAAGTTTCAGTAAGTTCAGCTCGCTCAAAGGAAAAAAGCAGACATAGATACTCAGTTTTTAATATAAGTAGATGGCTTTTCAACAAATAAATGTTTCAAAATATTACCAGTAGCTAGCGATAAAAATTCTACGTAAGTGGCCCGCTTATGAGTTTCGTGTTTGATTTAGTTAAGCCTTCATTCAAAATTCTCATTATCATTGTTATCACTGTTTCATAGCAACGACGGTTTGCAAGAATGGATTTCATATTTAATCATTTATTAGGTTTAATCGCTTTAAACTTGACTACTTATTAATTGATATCTTCGCAAATTAAAATCGTATAATTATATAGATTGAAACTAATGAAGCCTGAAAAATTACCTATCTATCGGTACCTGGTTCGACTTTCAGTTCATTGGCGTTCAGGAGAAAGAAGCGTGACATAGAAAGATAGTTAGAAAGATAGAAAGATAGTTAGAAAGATACTCAGTTTTTAATATAAGTAGACTAGCTGCCAGGGCAGCTAGATTAGCTTCCTGCGGCATGTTGATGCATAACGTCTCCCCTCTCTAACTTTTACCTCATTCTGAAGTTATATTATTTGATATAATTTAATGTTCATTCGATTTCAAGACATACCACGCACGTGGCCCGGCGTTGCACGGGCACTTCGTGCCCTGAAAGTAGTGAGAAAAAAATTTCAAGAAACTACTCCCCGCCAAGGCGGCTCGCTTACAGACGCTTCACGCCTTTACTTTTTTCCTATATAAAAAAAATCATTCGAATTATTGAGATGCTTCGCGCCTTCAAGATGGTGAGGAAAGTTTCAGTAAGTTCAGCTCGCTCAAAGGAAAAAAGCAGACATAGATACTCAGTTTTTAATATAAGTAGATGGCTCTTCAACAAATAAATGTTTCAAAATATTACCAGTAGCTAGCGATAAAAATTCTACGTAAGTGGCCCGCTTATGAGTTTCGTGTTTGATTTAGCTAAGCCTTCATTCAAAATTCTCATTATCATTGTTATTACTGTTTCATAGCAACGACGGTTTGCAAGAATGGATTTCATATTTAATCATTTATTAGGCTTAATCGCTTTAAACTTGACTACTTATTGATTGATATCTTCGCTAATTAAAATCGTATAATTATATCAATTGAAACTAATGAAGCCTGAAAAATT
Source organism: Uloborus plumipes (assembly GCA_038373865.1). Classification (NCBI taxonomy): domain Eukaryota; kingdom Metazoa; phylum Arthropoda; class Arachnida; order Araneae; family Uloboridae; genus Uloborus; species Uloborus plumipes. The sequence continues at coordinate 23,225 of JAXGGA010016493.1, read as the reverse complement.
ACCTATCTATCGGTACCTGGTTCGACTTTCAGGTCATTGGCGTTCAGGAGAAAGAAGCGTGACATAGAAAGATAGTTAGAAAGAAAGATAGTTAGAAAGAAAGATAGTTAGAAAGATACTCGGTTTTTAATATAAGTAGATTGTTCCCAATACTGGGTATCAATTCAATTGGCTGAAATTTATTTAACAAAATTAGGTGATTGAAAAATATTAACCAGAACTTCTAAAACAGATTTGCAATAAAAAAGAACAAAATGGAAACATAGGATAATCATAAACATGACGTACAGTTAAATAGACGTGTTAAAACAAAAAAAAAAGTCTTTCTTTTAATTTTGTAACATACTTAATTATCTGTTTTGAAAGCTTTTCTCTTTCGGGATTTCAACAAAAAAAAAAAAAAAAAAAAAAAGGGAAATTTAGAAAAAAAAAAAAAAAACTTAGCTTACATTTTAAAAAATCGTTTTGAAAATTTCGGAGGGGGCTGCAACCCTATCAGCTCACCCCCTGAGTACGCCACTGCGCCCCATACTAATTTTTTTGGGAGGGAGAAATTATCAAATTTCTGAATGAAATTCCAATTTTACCGAATGACAAAATACAAGGATGCACTCATGTCCTACATGCATAATATTTAGTGCGAAAAAACATTAAAAATACAATTCAAAAAACTAAAAAGAACAAAAAAATCTCAGTTTTGCAATATTGCCTTTAAATTGCCGAATCGTCAGCAAAATGTGCCGAATACGGAAATTATTAGGAGGTCATAGTGACGTCCCGTGACCTCCTATCGGGGCGCTCCTGTGTGGGTGAGATAATTACGGAGACCTTTGATAATTACGGATTTTTTCCTCACCTGCCAGATACAAGGGAATGTAATTTTAAGCTCGATTAATAAACCAGCAAACGTGTGCTGCCCTCTATGTGTAGCAAATTAAAATATAATTATTTTACAGTCCTGTTTTAAATTGTGTTTCCATAACATCGAGAATTTAATTTTTAAATATCTTTTAAATTCCTCGAAAAAATAAAATCGTCATTTTCTGAAAAAAAAAGGTTCATATTTCATGATAAAATATAGAATGAGGGATGCATTGTTCAGAGATAGAATTTTTTTTTTTGTTAAATGATATTTTTTTTTTCAAACTGTTATTTTATTTATTTATTATTTCTTAAAAAACAATACGAAAATTATTCATGAGTAAAATTATCGAGAAAAAAATGCAAATGCTCATTATAGAAGAGAAGATGCGTCTAGAGCAGAGGTTCTCAAACGTTTTCGTTCTGTAAACTTCTTGTGTGTGGTGTGTGTGCCGAATTTTCCTCCGATTTTTTGTGGAGTCACTGCTTGCTAGTTCTGTGACATCGATGTCGATGTTTTGGAACCATCGATGTTAGAGCTAAAACATCGATGTTTTCGGTCGATGTTTTATATTTCAGCAAAAAAAGGTGCCGTAAAAATGTGCAATAATAATATTCAGTAGTGTGCATAGACTTATGTGCGCCCCCCTCCCGCAAGATTTGCAAGTGCGCCCCCCCCACACCCCTATTAACCTATAAAAAATTCCCGTGGAACTCATATAGTGCTATTTTTAAGGATTGTGCGCCCTCAAACCTCGTGCACCGCCCCCGCCCCGCGCACCGCTGGGCCTACGCGGGGCGCTATGTACGCCACTGATAATATTTACTATTTTAAAAATATGAGCATTTCTATTTTTCTATGTCTTGCTTCTTTCTTCCGAACGCCAGTGAACTGGTTATCGAGCCAGGTATCAATACATTCGTAATTTTTTAGCCTTCATTGCCGCTAATTTACTGAATTCTATGATTTTAATTAGATCAATTAAAATCATTATTTTACTTCGCTGGTGCTTCACGGGAGAAGATCGCGGAACGAGGAAGTAACGTTTTATTGCAGCATTCTATTGCCAGTCGAGGCGGCCTCCTCGGCGGCTAGTACTTATAAAAACATTATAAGTACTATCCTTTTTAATTTGTCCAGAAGTTGCAGAATTGATCTCATTGAAAACGTTTTCCATGATTATTATTGATGTTTTGCGCTCGATATTTTTTAAGCATTTCTAATTTACTTGTTTTTTTTTCTTTTTTCTTTTATGTCGATGTTTTATATTTCAGCAACAAAGTTTCAAAATAATATGCGATAAAAAAGATTCATCGTTAATGAGTAGTGGAAAAGAAATTCTTTAATTACCATGGTCGGTGATTTTTAAACATCGTTGTTTCGCGTTCGATGTGCTTAAAAAACCGGATGTTTTGAAACATCGATGATTGAAAACATCGATGTTTTTGGTCGATGTTTTATTTCTAACATCGATATTTTGAAACATAGATATTTTGTCATCGATGTCGCAGCCGTTCTGCTTACGGTTAGTTTCAAAAGTAATAAGGCAGTATAAAATTTACATTTGGGCATTCTGAAACAGAATGAATCACAAATGGTCAAGTTTTTTCCCATGTGTAAGGGCCCTGCTCCACATTGACGTAAAGCAGAAAAATAAAGCAGAAGCGTAAAATGGAGCAAATATTGTTCCTATGGAAAGTACCCGGATTTTCGGTTTCTGCCTTCAGTTTCGGTCGCGTTTTACGCTGATGTGGAGCAGGGCCCTAAGTCATCAAATGAGAGCAGAAAATATGGAAATGTCACGGAGAAAAAAGAAATTTATCCGACCCCGACAGAGTGGAAGTTTACAACATGGAAGTTTTTGGAATACTTACTAGCTTAGTGTGGAGAAATAAATTTTTGCCTGTGTATTTGAAGCCGTTTCTACATAATTTTTACAATAAGCAGGAAAAAAATCCATTGTTTGGTCAGTTTTTGTCCAAGGAAACTTAAGCTTCGAATCTTCCCGGGACAATGTCAGGACTTTAAATTTTCAGACCGACTAAGTAGTCAAACAGGATTGTCATTTTAAGGATTTACTTGGGGCAAGTCATTTTTAGAGGGCTTTAAATTTGCCTTCCACAAAACCTTTATAAATTATGGGCACATACCAAACACAACATTTGTGACAACACACGTGACACTGTAAATCCGCACTGCATAATCAATAATCATACAGTAAGGACACAAAGATTTATTTGGGAATTCGCCTTTTTTACCATGCTTTCCGGGGGGAGGGGAGGGGGAATAAAAATAAATAAATAAATGACACTAAAGAAGGTTTAATGTATATCTGGAAAAAAGGTCAAAACTACATTCAACAATTAAATAAATGTTGAAGAAAAATTTATGTGAACGATTTTTTGCTCAGGTTTTAACAGTTCAAAAAATTTTAACATTAGCGCGTACAAGGAAAATAAAGACACATTTAGAACTTGAACTAGATTTGCTTCAAATAAACTGTTTTTTCAACGAAAATTGTTTTTTGTTGACGGAAATTATATGTTCGCAAAAGGACTTTTTGCTTTGGGTATATAAAAAACGTTTTTTGAATAATTCAATCTAAAAAATCAGTTAAACTAAATTCTTTTTTTTTTAACTCAAAATAAATAAAAAAAGTTTTACAATTGTTTTATTTTTTACCCAAAAGAAAAAACTGCAAAAGGATTTCATTTTTAATGGTAAATTATTTAAATAGATTTTTTTTTTTTTGAATTTTTACTCAAAAGCTTTAATGTAGTTTTTTTTTTTTTGCAATAAAAAAAGAATAATATTAATTCTAGCAGATATTTTTTTACCCCAAAAGAAAGTTTTGGGCAAAACGATTTTATTTTTTATAAAGACCCATATTTAGTGAGATGTACTTTATTTTGATTATTTTTCTTAAGTACGCTTGCTGAAGTCCTAGCTGCTTTTGCATTGCACTTGTAATTTGTGTGTGCTTTATTTACTTGTTTATTTATTTTTCTAATTCAAGTTTGAAACTTGAAGCTGGGTGATTTTTTTTGTTCATTTTTTTATTTTTAATTTGCCTCTCTCTCATAAACGTATACATTTAAATATTGGACAAAACTGCAGCATTTAAAATGTTCCTAAACTCTTTTGTGGTTGCTTTTTTTGAAATACAATGTTTAATAATTTTAAAAAAATAATTGTACATAGTTTCTCTGCTATGAAGATTTTTTGTTAAAACGCTGAGTGGCATTTTTTTTTTTTTTTTTAAGTTTCAAATAGTTTCTCTGCTATGAAGATTTTTTGTTAAAACGCTGAGTGGCATTTTTTTTTTTTAAGTTTCAAATATTAATAAGACATGCGTGAAATAATATACAATCTTTGCTAATTCAGAGAATATTGATCTGATACAGGAAAATCGATACTGGCATGCAGGAAAGTAGGCTTGTTTAGTTCTTTACTGAATACTGGTTTCATTTTTGCTCCCGATTTAAAGTTTCATTTGTAAAATTTCATTTTAAAAACGCTCATTTTCATTGATTTTTTTTAAAGAAATTTTTCTCTACTTCATCAATTTCTTCGCTGTAGCTATTATGAATCATCTATTAATGCCAGTGCAATATGTTTCTAATTCTACGAGTTAAATCCAGAAATGTTTCCTTGTTAACAAATAGATAAATGAGTCCCTTTCCATGTACTGATTCCTATCTGGGAGTTACCACTGTTTCTTGTCTCAAGCGACGAAAAAATTCAGTTCTTTTCCTACAAACAACAATGCAGAGAGAACCAACTCTCGTGTAGCGCCGTCTTCTTCACTTTCACTAAATTAAAGGGAGTTAATGTCGACACCAATTACCCGACGCGCGTCTCGCCTGCCCAGAGTTATACTTCAACAATAATTAAAATTTTCACCTCTTTCTAGGCAGCGCATTCCTTTGCTCTCAGAAGTGTTCATCTTCTTTTTTACTCATTAAGCAGATGTCATTAAAAAGTTTCTGAAGTCCCTTTAATGGGGTTCTTCAACACTTTCGTAGAATTCTTTGAACAGCTTCTATGCGCGAAGCACGTGAGAAAAAAGTTCCAATGTGAGCCTCTTGGATTCGGACGTTTCAAATGGTTTTAATTCCTTTAAGATATATTCGTATGTGTCACTGAGCTCTAGATGGGGAACAGGGCTGGTTACTCTAATTGTACACTTAAAAGGAGATTTTCAGCATGAAAAATAAGAGTGGCAAAGCATTGATCTTCTACTACTTTAAATTCTTAAAAAAAAAAAAAAAAAAAAGCTTAAGTAGGCAGCGTACCATGGTAGTCAATTACATGACCATCATGAAAAATCATACATGTCGATTCTCGAGCAATTTAAACACTCCAGAGCACAATCTGAATACACTTGACCATGTTCGTTATTATTTTATTTTCTTTTAGCAATAATGTATCACGTAAACATTCGATAACACTTTTCATAATTTACATTAAAAATTGTAGTAGTAGACCAAAAATACACTAAGACTAAGTATAAGCTTTGCATTCATTTATCGACAAAAAATTAAATAAAGCGGTAATAAAACGACGTTGTCTGCTTTAAGATTTGCTTTAAAGCTTTGCAACAAAAAATGCCCTTAATATATAATTTTTGCATAAGGAGATGAAGGAAATTTTCTGTAGTTTTTGAAACCGTCATACCTGCTGCATTGTTTTAACGACTTATTACGAGCTACTTTTAGGAGGTGAACACTATAATTTTCAGCAGATGAATAAATCAGTTCATGTTCAAAACTTACAACTCACGATTTTCAGAAACAGAGTATTGGTATTAAATGAAATTTTTTTCTCTAGAAAAAATCTGCTAAACCTCCTTGTGAAAAAGATTTTTATGCACGAAAAGCAATTTTCTTCCGTAATTAAACTAAAATCTACAGTTAAAATACTTCGGAAAATATTTTGTACGATTTACAAACTTAGAAATTTTGTGAGCTCAGATCAAATTGCATTATTGAACTCATTTTTATTAATAAAGGTCTTTGCGGGACTCTGGTTGACTCCGGGTTAGATAATTTTATTACGTTACGTGTAACTTAGATTAGGTCCAGGTTATGAACTAGGATGCAGATTTTTTCAAAAAACTCGAATTCGCTTCTTTAACATTCTAATTTCAAACCAAAAATGGCATAGAATTTATCTTTCTATACAAAACATTTAACGAGCAATTTCGAATTCGATACCATTGGAAAGTTTATATAAGACTATTGCACATGAAGTTTGTCGTGGAGTCAAAAACAAAAAATAAATAAATAAAATAAAAAAATATGTCCTGAATTAATTAAAGGATCAGATAGGTTTTTTTCACCACCAGCGCTAGTTATAATCAGTATGACAAAATACCTATCGTGAAAAATAAATGAAATTAAAACATTTTCCCAGGTGTTGTCAGCGCTTTCCCCTAGTTTTGGTGGAATTTTAATTTTAGTAAATAATAAGATTTCTGTTAAGCACTATACTACAAAGTACAAGCAATATCCGCTGAAATATTCCGTCATATTATGACAAATTCATCTGACCATATGCAATGTAATAAATCAATGCAGCAGTTCAAAATTATCCGTCAATATCCGATGCAAGCTATCGGTTTCGTATTTTTATAAATCAATCGAAGACAAAATACAATTTCGAGTCCACATAACTTCATTCATTTTATTTCTAATGAGCTAATATTGCATTCAGATGAGCTTATATCTCACCAATACCATTCCATTGTTCCAAACTGTCTTAGCTCACTTCGACTTTACATCTGATTTATTGGGTTTAAACTCTCCCCAATAACATTTGATGTAAAAACTCAGGGCCGCCTGCAAAACTAAGACTTAATTTTAGTTCCAGAGACTTTTTTTCTCTGTGATTTCGTTATTTAACATCAGATAGTAACGATTTGTAATCTTGATTATCTGCGGCGACTCTTCTTGTGCGGAGTGAATGTTTGTCTCATTAATTTGCATACCGGGATGCGAAGATATTTTTTTTCACATCCTCCAGATCCGAGATTGATCTTGTGTTAATGAGCTTTGCTCTGCAAAGACAAAAACTCTTCTGTGCGTGTTTTAATTAGTTTCTTCGGCATTAATGAGAGACACAGATATAGAATTTTCTGCAATGACTTTTTTTTTTGTTCCTGTTTCAGAATTTGAGAGAACTCATTACCCAGACGTCTTTGCGCGGGAGAGGCTTGCTGAGAAAATCGCCCTTCCGGAAGCGAGGATACAGGTGAGAATAGAACTTTTTCGCATGCTGCTTACGCAATGTCCATTTCTTGATGCAAAAATGTTGAATTATTTTGTTTACTGTTGAATGTCTGCTTGGTTGGCTGTAGGATTCAATGAACCAAACGAACGACAATGGCTTAAGTAAAATATTCATAAGGAATACAAACGAAGAAATCCAAAAGACTGGCAATAACATTTTGAGGATAATTTTTCCAAAATGCAGAAACAAAATTTCAAAATTTTCAGTAAAATAAAATGTTTTAAAAAGAGAGGGGGAGAGGAACAAGAACATGAGACACAGAAGACAAAACATTAATGGTCCATTTCTTGATGAAATCTTGAATTATTTTGCTCACGGTTGAATGTCTTACTGGTTGGTAGTAGAAATCCTTAATCAACCAAACGAATGGTGGTGGCCTGAATCAATGATAGATAAACAAATATAATATATATGAAGGAGGGGGGTGGGGGAGCCCCAAAGTCCTGGTAATAAACTTTGGAAGATTATGTAACCTTACAAATATATAGGAATGCACAAATTTTAAAATTTTCAACAGAGTAAAATATTTTAGAAAAGCTGGGCAGAAGGACTGAATATAAGATAAAATGTATAAATATATGAAATATGTATCTCTTTAAGAAACAACTTAATGTGGAGTTCGTTCTCAAACTGTTGCTTCGATGTCCTGTGCTTGGTTGAAAAGATCAAAAGAAATGGTATCGAACTGGATAATTTCACAACCCTGACATATTGCAGCACAGATGGGAAATCATCTGATCTCATACAGATAATTCTAAGTCTGCCTGTCATAGTTTGTTTTTCTTTTAGGCAAGCAAATTCATATTTTGGCTAGTCGCCTGTGGCAGCAAGAAACTTTTAGTTTAATAGCCAATTTTTAATAATTGGAAACCATTTTCCCCAGGACTTTTTTTCAAAATAAAAGCATTGCCATGTATGACCTAACTGCAATGTTATATATGTGGATGTATAAAAAAAGAATGGAATAATAATGCTTCAACCATAGGTTATTGCAAAAAACGTTTGAAGGGGACTAATTATTTTCGTATCTGTTAGCAATATGAAATATCATGTTAGAACTCAGGGTTGTTTTTACAACACAAACCAAATGCGACGAAATAGAGATAATTTGCTAAAAATAAATAACTAAATAAAGTTTTCTCGATAACTGGAAGTCTTATCTGGGATACTTCTTTATCTTGAAGGTTTCATTGGGCTCCAATCTCTTAAAAAGTTCTAAAAAGAGATCTCCATATAACTCAAACCACCATACTACCAATTAACTCGAAACTTTTAACCAGTCACTTATCATTTCGATTTATCGAGAATCGATTGTACGTAAATGAGTAAAATCAATGGATTAAAAATTATGTGTGGCTCATAGGATTTTTAAAATGTGGTGGGTATGGGTATTTTATTTCGTCGGCAAAGTAAGACCTTTAATCACCAAGTGGTGAGAGGCGAGAGATTATATTCAAGACTTATCTCATGTTGAAGTCTTTTATATCTTGAAACCTTTCGTCACAAGCTGGATAAGAGTAGACTCCAAATATTTACCGAAGGAAATAGTATAAACATTAAAAATACCTACTCTTGTCATAAATATTAATCTAATCACATCAAGTTGTCTTTATAGTCACTTTCGTTTTCATAAACTGAACATAATATCTCTAGAGCCTTTGTTACTCACGTCGTCACGCATTTCTTACCCCGTTAGTTAGTGAATTTACAATTAAATTAATTTCAGTACAAAATAACATGGACCGTAAATAATTGGAATATCAAAAAATAGCCATTTCTGTTTAAATACAATCGAATGATTTTATTGAGACCAATTGTAGGCTGTAACTTTGACGTTCTTCTGTCTAGTGCGTTGCGTGGGCAAAGTTCTGCAATTGCCTATAAATTTGATTTACTTTTCAACCGTCTGACAGTTAGTCCGTCACATGCAATGGACGTGACAGATTACTATCGTAAAGCATTCACTCACATTTTGAGCTTACGTCAATTGTATCACAGTTTTCACTCTCTAGAGAAAAGAGCGCTCATCCAGAGTTAAACAATAAAATGCGTAAAAACTCGTTTTTTATGACTTCGGATGATAATTTCTTTCCAATATTTGTTTCTATGTTCTGTTAAAATCAATTATCTGTTATATTTTAGGTTTGGATCATTATTTTCTTAATTACGACAACAACCGAAATTTTCATATCTGTCTTTTATGACTTTTCAACATTCGAACTCTATCGCTAAGTATCAAACAGCATTCTTATGGACACCGTTTGACATTTAGCGATGAATGCACATGAAATGCACTTGGTATAGCTATGGGAATCAACACACGTCGGCACATTGAAAAGCAATCCCATGTGGTCTGATAGTTACGGGTTATTATAATATTTGCCTAAAAGACTTTCGATAGAGTTCGATACACGACTACCAGTTCCCCGTGCTTCAGCTGAAATGTAAGGAATTATTGGAGGAAAGTACTAAAAATGTACAGCTGAAAAGCAGCAGTGACTATATTTTTATCTGATAAATTTCTTCTCGGAGTGAGGTCTTTTGAGTTCAACTCTTGATTCAAAGTGCCAAAACAATGGATTTTCTTGCGCTCTAATTTTACGTTCGAACAAAAAGCAAGATTTCCGCTACGGTCGCATTTTTTTGCAAAATGCAAAAATACTATCTGAATTGCGAAAATGAAGCAAGTCCATTTTCGCCCTGTCTTGCTCTAATATAATAAGAACAAAAAAACGATGCCCGATCTGAGAGAGAAAGCAAGCATGGTGGTGATATCTAACGTAATCTTATTATAGATCGTAGCCAATATGTGTAAAATGCTATTAAATTCAACAATATATTGTCTTAATGGGCATGTAATCCCCCAATAAATGCATTATTAACGATTAAAAAAAAATTGTGTTCTTTTGATGTGAATTACAGTTCTAAATTTTTTTCTTTAAATTAAAAAAAAAAAAAGTTACCTACTATAAATTTATTTCTGTCAAGATGTCAAGGCTGAATTTTGAATTTCGATTTCAACAGGAGATGAAATACATAGACTAGATTCAAAAGATTGGAAACAGATTCACTATTTATTAAAATTTAGCATTTTGCTAAAGCTTTTTCTCCAATTTTAGCTTTTTTGCAAAAAAACTTTGAAATTCAGATTAAACATTGACAAAAAGTAACTGCTCGGAGTAATCTAAACACTCTTCTCTTTCGCTGACAGGTATGGTTCTCCAACCGTCGTGCCAAATGGAGGAGAGAAGATAAACTCCGCAATCCGCGTCGATCGTCTGACCCCGTGGGATCGACTGGGGTGGCCGCTCCTACAGCAGGAAGAATACCCCTTAACGGATCCTTCGCAAATTCCATGTACCCCTCTCTAGGGCAGCCGATGGGAGCAATGGCCGATTCATACAGGTAAAGAATAATATGTCGAATATGAATTATTCAATAAGTGGAGTCCTTATTACAAAAGTGTAATTAAAATCCAATGTACGAGTTTTTCATTATTTATGCAACAAAACTATTAATTACAGGTCTTTGAGATTTTCATCCTCGTACTGATACAGTCTGTGGAATGCTTCTAGTTTTAAATGTCGCGGCGAATATTTTTGCCACTTACCCTTTTCTTTAAATAAACTATTAGTCAACTGATTGATTTTTACGAAATAGTCAATAGTATAGCAAGTTTGTTGAACTAAATAAGGCACAGAGAAATCATCTTTCATTCAGAAAAGTTTTTATTAATATTTAATTCGAGTAATAACTCTCTTATAGTTTGAAAACTAGGTGCTTGTGCTTTTTCACAAAAAAAAAAAAAAAATCCCGCATAACATATGCATAAATAAATTGTAATAACTGTTCATTTTTCCCAATTTGACTTTATTCATGATGCAGTGATTTTTTCAAACTAAAAGTTCAATACAGGCATAATTGGCAGAAAAAAAACATGTCTATGAGCAGTTATGGTCTCACATATTCCCTCCCACGTGACGTCATGTGTGTCTTTTTTCCTTTGCAGCATGGCTCCAGTTTCCGGCATGACTCCGAACTCCTGTCTCCAGCAGCGAGATCCCGGCGCCTACTCGTACATGCTGCACGACACGCTCAGCCTAGGAGCCTACTCTAGAGCCAGTTGCACACCTGCTCAGCCAATCAACACGCACCCCTCCTATGCGGTCAGCGGAGCCAGCCCGCACAGCGCAGGTTGGTTTTGAAATTTGTGTTGTTGAAACGTTAAACATGATAGTATCTGTTAGAGCGAATTGTTGTGGTGTTTTACGTTATAGTTACTCGTGCGAATATTTGACGATTGAATATTTGATTACAGAGTACTTGAAAAAACTTTCAGATATTGTGTTTGCACTTCTTATTACTGAAACATACCTTTTATGACTTGTGATTTTAGAAAATTGCTTTGGTGACCTTTTTATTTTTTAAATAAAATCACCTCATCTATTTTTATCCTTTTTACTCCCCTTTCTTACCTACTGCACGAAGTGGTTTTAACAATGACTTTATAAGGAGGAAATTCATCGACAAATTTTAAATTGAAATAATGTACTTACAGAAGGGCTACAAGAAACTCAATGTATTGTTCAATGCAAAAGAGAGGAACTTGTGGATCCAAAAATAACGGATGTTTTTTCACCCATAAGGTTCACTGAACAACTGGTTCCAAAATTAAGATTCAATCACAGTAAATTCGATTTATGCGGTTGGTTTTTAATTTATATTTATATATTACTTATACATGTATCCCCACAGGTGTCATCTCTCCGGGTGTCACAGTGCCTGTACAAGTGCCCGGACAAACTCCAGATATCTCTAGCGTCACTAGTAATTACTGGCCTCGCATCCAGTGACGAAGGGACTCCAGTGGTCGGCATAAATGGTCGTCCAGTAGTGAAGTGCAACAACAGCAACAACAACAACAACATCACCAACAACTACAAACAGCAACAACAACACAACAGCATCAACAGGAAATGTTGGCAGACCGAGGCCTGTCCATTCTGGACGGACTGAGACTTGGAGAGTCTCCATACTTGCATCCCCTGTTCCTGCATTTGGCGAACATAGAAAGGAATTCGTCCTGGAACATGCCACCAGTGGAGTCCACCCTCGCCAAGAACAAGGCGGATGAGATTCCGCCAACCACAGATCAAAGCCACGATGGTCAAGACTTGCAGAAAGTTCTGTAGCTCATAAAGAAACCTAAGATATTTTTAACCCATTTTTAGCAGGTTGTCGAATGAACTTTTATTGATGTTTTCTGATCTTTTGCAATATCCTTTGTAAAATATGAAATGTATCGATATTTTAAGCATGATGTGTACCAGAAACATTTTGTACGATCTTTTTTTTTTCTGAGAAATTTATCATTTACTGTATTTGGTAGTAAAGCATTTGGTGAGAAATTGTCAGTTTCAAGGGCATAATTTTAACTCATCGTTATGCGAATTCAACACAAACTCAATTGGTCTTGGCTTTAATTCGTTACGCTCTTAATTTGATAGGAGAATACCAAGCATTCACAGCTTTTGAAAGTTCTTTTACAATTAAAGAGTCATGTATAATTATCATTAAACTGATTCTAATCGTTTAGGTTATTACTGATTTTTTGAAAAATGCCCTGAATAATTTGACGGTGAAATTTCAGTAGAGTAAAATAGAGCAGAAGTTAACTAAAAAAATATCATGCAATTATAGTTCTAAATTTGAAATATTTTACTGAATGTTAAAAATCATCATTAAGGTTTTCAGTACAACTCATTTTCTTGGATTACACTTTTTTTTTTAATTATTTACAACTAAAAATGTTTACACACTAGTCAAGCATTGCTGCCCAACTTTCGATCATATTCCCCAAACAGTACTTTTATTTTACTGTTTTTTTAACCGGTATTGCCATCATAAATAAGGAGTCATAAATTTTATTATTCAATTTTAATGAAATGAATGAAATATTCTGTGTCATAACGTTCAGAACCACTACATTAAGGTTGATGCAGGTTCAGAAGAACGTGATATCACGTTTAAAATCGTCACGGGATAAGAGAATAAGCATCAAAACAATGTTCATCAGCATAAGTTAATTTTTAAGTATTCCCACAGAAGACACTTTTAATCAAAAGGTCAAAAATGAGGCATCATAAAATAAAGAATGTCATATAAGTAACAAAATATATCCTATTTTTTGAAAGGTTCAAGATTTTTGTAACACAGAACAGCTCTATTAGACATTTTTTAATGCACTTTTTTTTAAAGATAAATGATTAATTTTCCATTTTAGAAATTAGACATATTCACATCAATGAAAGTTACTTTTCGCTGGTATTACTTTTCAGCGAGAGAAAAGTTGTTTCTCTAGTCAGTCTACAGGACTGGGCGATTTTCTGCAAATCGATCCTAGTGATATATCTGTATCGATATGTCTAATATCGTGATGTCTGATGCCAAAGGTCTATATTGTCCCATAGTTTTATTAAGTGCGTATGGACCAAAGAACTCAAAACTGCTTAACTGGTAGTGAGATCCACCGGGCCGTTGAGTCGGTGGAGAAGAGTTTGTTCATTTTGTGAAAAATAATCTTAACTTTGTACAGGTAGCTTTATTTATCAGTGTTACATGTACAGTGGAACTTATACTTTCCCGAAATATGTGAAATTATATTAGTTTAGTTTTACATCAAACTTGATTTATCTTATCATTCCTCTATTCTGTTTCACTGATGTCACTACGCGAGATTGCTCTATTTATTCAAACTCCATGATTTAGGTTTCATTTTAAAGCTTTTTCATTCCGACTAATGACGAAAAATGAACCCACCATCTCAATTTTTTTTGTCAATTTGCGCAAAATAATCAGTTGCGCATAGCTCTTTCTCAATAACTTTCTTTGAATATACAACTAATTGGGAAACCAAACAAATATTTAGAATGAATAATAAATTAATCAAAATAGTAAGAACTCACCTACCAAATATTATTTCTCATGTAGCTATCAAGTTATTTATAAATAATAGTTCATTAATAAAATGTTTCAAGAAAGCTAGGAAAATCTTTGTTCCACTGTACATACGCATTTGAAATCAAAAATATTTAATGAATTTATTCATCTGTTTTAATATTTTCATTTCTATTAAAATTATTTTGTAATATATCTGTAAATGTAAAAAATACAAATGTGTTTTTGTGAAGGACTTTTTGGCTCGTTCACACATGGAAGACAGAGTTTTTGTCAACTGAATCAAACAATAATCTTTCATTCAGTATTAGATGAAAGAATAAAATCGTTCTTAAGAATAAACTACGTCTGATAGTACAAGATTCGTCGATGCAACAAAAAGTGTAAACGAACGAAAGATTGAGCAGTGCAAAATAATACTGTTCTCGAAAAAGTTATTGCTTCATCTGCTTTATTAGCTTTTTTGTCGTCTCATAATAATAGCGAGTTAAAGTGACATACCTTCTGAATTCTTGCCCGGGTTTGCTACGGTAAATTCTTTTTTGCCATCATCTGTGAACCAAGAGATCAACGTACAAAAATCGTATTCAGTTCCGCACAATAAAATTACAGACGAACATTTATTTTAAATGTGTTTTAAATATATTTACATGCCGGTTGTCTCCCTTTGCAACACCATTTTAAACGCATCCTTTCCAGAGAAGAGATAGAACGTCGAAAAAACATTAATTTATTTAATCGTTGAAAAACAATAAAAATCTAGTTAAAATTCGGACTCCCGCCATCTAGCGGTTAGAACGGTAAACCTTTTAACACTGATATTATTTAAACTTCTAGTTAAGTTGCGACAGTACTAAAAACGTCAAACCAGATTCTTCAAAGAGGCTAGCATCTTGTTCTGATAATTAATGAATAGATATTTGTTGCACTCTAACTCTACTACAGCTTTGTTTTTATTTATTTGTTGTTTTAGAATAAAAAAACTGATTAATAGATTCTTCAAAGAAGTCAACCTTTTGTTTCTATAATTAATAAATAGCTTCTCGTTGTACTTTATCACAGCTTTTTATTTATTTATTTTTACCTTTAAAATATGGGTGAAATTATACAAAATAACAGAAATATGTATGAAACAATGACGGTGAGCGGAAAATTGCCCATATTAAAGACTCAATCAGCGTAATTTTGTATGAGCGTTGAAACTAAAAATGAGAGTAAAATTGTTCTAACTAGGGTGCCATTTGAAAATTAAGTAGAATGTCGTAAAAGAGGCACGCAGTTTTTCACAATAAGGACATAATTTTAAAGACTAACTCAGAAACTTTCTAAATAAGCTCACGGTTCATATAAATATATATGCAATTATACTAAATAGACACAATTTCATTAAATGAACGAAAATTTATGTTCTTTTAATTTATAATGCGAGCGCAATTTTCCCAAATGAACATATGATTTTGACAACAGGAAACTAAAATTGCGCACAACAAACATTGGATAATGTAGACAAAACTGGATTTAAACCAAAAATACATTACTAATAATCTTAGTATATTCAGTATAGATTGTGTCACCGAGTGCTAGAATATTTTCTCAGTACTTGACGTTACCTTAATTTTCTGCAGAAACAAACTTTTTTTTTTCCGTTTCAAACAGCAAATGACTTAAGTAAAGGAAATTTGTTCCGATTCAAAAAATTTTAAGGGACAGGTTGCTAATTAAGTATTCTGTGGTAGTATGAGATAAACTGTTTTATGTAATTATTCCTTACCCATTATAAAAAAAAATAAAAACTAAAAACGTTGGCTTTCTATTAGTATAAAATTTACGTGTACTTGAATGACAATCCAGCTGATGTGTTCCGGCAAAGATAGTGCATTTCTGTAGTTCTATCAAATCATGTATCCTCTCAGAGGGATGTATTGAGGGGAAACGTCGTTTCCCAAAATATTTGGCTTATAGTGGTAAAATTAGAAATTTAATCTAAATTTAGTTCAAACCATATATTTTTTAAAAATTTTTTTAAAGTCTAGTTTTGGAAAGAAAGGTAGTATAAGTTAATTTATTAACCGTTAAGTCTATCCAATAAAATGGTACGCTCCTTGAAATTTTTTTTTACAAATAGATCACTGCTCTCAATAATGCTGATTTCATGCCATGCAATTTTTGCAGCTTATGCGAGTTTTAAAATACTCCTACAATATTTGCTGACTATTGATTAAAAAACGATTTGATAAAATTCGTCGAAGCGATTTTAGTTTTCTGCTTTGAGCTGCTTCTTCGTTACCTTGAAACGAACACATAACTATGGTGGCGCTTTAATAAGTTGAAGCTTGACCTTGACAATGTTTACTTCTTTTAGGGAAGTTCAGTCTAAAAGGGAACTTTATTGGAGCAGATTTGAGCTGGAATACATTCGCAAAACTAGTAAGAGAGTAATCAACTCAACTCAGCTAAAATTACTCCTCCACATTACCCCAGAACGAGCACTGTCAAGGTCAAGCCTCAACTTGTCAGAGCCACACTATGTCCTTTCTGCAATTTTATGTTTCATTTGGAAACTTAATCAACGTAACCGAAATGTTTCCCTGTATAACGAGTTGGAAATAAACTCCCGAAGTCCTCCAGAGTGTGAACGTGCCTTGTAAATAATATTTGTAAAAAATACAGAACACATTTTACCAGAGAGATCTTTTTTTGTACAGGCATATCACATACTGCGTAAATGAAAAAAATAAGAAATAAATGAGTGAAGTTTTTACCTAAGTTCTCTCTGGTAGTGCTGTTTATGCAGGATGTATTTACTGTACAGCAGAAATATCCATTTCAGAAATGTTTTGTCAATAAAATGTTGTACAATAAGAAACATATGCGTTATCATTGTGTTGTTTTTGTTGTGACTTAAAATACTCAAAGCCTTGAGTAGAATATATTGCTAACTGATTAAGGAGACCGGTTTAGTACGGCTTTCGTTTTGACGATCACCACTAGAGTAGAGGTTCGATTTTGTTGAGATATCACATAGTGGACGGAAGTACCTGCTTTCGAAATTCAAAATTTTCGCTTCAACCCGAGAGATGAACGACCCCTGATCCAATGGTCCAGAGGTGCTGCACTTATAATAGGAATTATAGTGAATTTAGGGAGAAGTGATAGTAAAAGTAAACAAAGAGGGTTGCCGCTTAGCGCCAACATTTGCCAACATAAAATACTCATTAGATTGCCGTTTCTGCTCTCATCGAACACCAGCTTATCTGCTTGGCGCTGTTCTCAACATCCCAAGAGGCTTTAACAAATAGCGGCAAGGCCAAGTATCACGTTGCTTTGTTTATTTCCACTATCAGTTCTTGGTGAGTTTAGTATAGTAGGACTTGGTTACCAAGACAAATTTGAACGAGACTAATTTCCATTTCTTCGATTTCTATTTCATCATTCTCAATGTCAAAAAGATCTCTAATTTCTTTTGCTGCTAAATATTTTACGAGTCATGGGCCATTAGTTTTGGTAGAGTGTTGAAGGGGTACATTTTGGTGCTTGGCGATTTATTTACTTTCTACTTTGGCGAAAACAAGAACGCCAACGTCATGCTTGCCTCTCATTTTAAATTCTAATAAAAATTTTTTTTTGCTCTCAATACATTATTTATTTACTTAGCGAACAATTTTCCATTTAACAGAAATTTTATTATTGTAAAGTTCAGTTGGTGGATTATTTTAGTTCAATAGACAAGTAATGGTTTTTTTTATTGTTCTGCATTTTCAGGGCATAGCTAAAAACCTAGTGGATTGTTTTACCTATATTAGAGCTTTTGATCTTTCGTTTGGTATTTTGTTTTACTTTAAATATACTTCATTTCTTCTCCCCTACAACATGGCACACCTGTAGCGCGAAACTCTAACAAAAATGAAAAGTAATTGATTTTTCTTTGAGGTGATTCTGAATCACTGTTGATCTTGCCTATTTTCAAATTCTTCTTAAGACGGCGAGTGAGATTTACGGTGAGGCTGAACAGCTGCATGTAGGTGTTGTTGTTAGAAACCTAAAAAGAAATGTTAGTAAGAGGAGGATAACTCTCATAAGGATAACTATCATAAGGATACTCTTGTGAGGAGGATAAATCTCATAAGGATACTCTTGCACGGAGGATAACTCTCATAAGGATACTCTTGTATTTTTTTTTTCATATTGTTCTCTTTAAAGCTTGAGTACTGTTTTCGGATTTTTTTCAAGAAACTACATTGTATCAGAACCTCCCCCTCCCCCTCTCGCCAAAAAAAAAAAAAAAAGCATTCTTTCAGAAAAATCTACATTATTAGTAAATTTTCGTTGCACAAAGAATATTACAAAATGTGCTTTGTAAGTGTCTTTTCCTCAATTTTCTCATCCATAAAAAAGACAGGAAATCCAAACCAGTGGAGATCGTCACATGGTTCCCCTCTTCTCGATTTTGCTACTTCTCTTTTCTCTAATATGACACTAACCCACTCTGAACTCAAAACACTGAAATTTTCCCTATAGGAAAGTTTTACATGTTTCATTTGACTAGATTATTTGCCTACTTTTCTTGTTTGTTTCACTTTTACTGCTGAAAATTCCCCCGCTTTCCAAAATATGTCAATTTGCATAAGTCTGCTCTTATGCTATGTACTCTTTCGGAAAAAGAACTATGTATACGGTTGATAGATTGATTTTAAATGATTGCAGCTTCTCGCTTCATGCACTAAATCTTGTTAAAAAATCTCCGCATAAAATTGAGGAGAAAAAAGTTTCTAATCTTTAAAAACTAAACAGGTAGCCGATTAAATAATTTTCTGCTTGTAGTCCTCTCTTCTCGTTCGTCGTTCGGAACATATCATAATTGTAATTGCTCCTATTACTTCCTTCGGCTATACGTTTAATGTCCTACAAGCATCATCCCGGGCAGACAAACATGAGCTCAGTAAAGTTTTCGTTCTTATAAGTTTGCATTTTCTTTCAGCTATCCCATAATTACTTTCCAATTTTTGATTGAATATCAAAATGAAAAGTAAATAATAACAACGAATAACAATAATAACAATCAAAAGTAAATAAACGAATAATATTAAGATACACTCCATCGTCTACCCATACCTATTGCTGCACGAACTTTGTACTGGTTGGACGGGGCCTAGAAGACTGCTCAGTTTTTTTTATTTATCTAGACCAGGACCCGAGCTCCACTAGATATATTGTTTTGGATTAGGAGTTTAGAGGACTTTGTTTCCACGATTCATTTAACGTGCACCAGTTACCACTCAGTTGTTACACGGAGGATCTTCGATCTTCATGTATCGAACCCGCAACTCTCCTGCAATGAATCCAAAGACTTGTCGATCAAAACACCATACTTATCATCAAGACACAATAAAGAATCCTGGCTGCAATTGCTAGTTGAATTTTCACAACTAAATTTAGTGAGTGGGAATAAAACTCATAAAACAGTGTCAGTGTCTTTTTCAGTATTATGATCAGTGTACTATTCAGACATTTTGATGTCAGTGTCATATGATTATTCTTCTTAGATTCAATGTTAATGACTTATTTATCCAGATCATCAATCTTTCAATTTTGGGGTCTACATCCATTAGAAAGCAAAAGCTTTTTTTTTATGGAAGATCTCGCTTCAATGACGTATTTTGCTGCTGTTGTCCTGCAGTTCACAAGAAAATCTCAGGCGTGAATCTATCACCGAAAAAAAAAAAAAAAAAACTTTGCATCTTTTATCTTTGTTAGTGATTAAGGTCTGTAACGATAATTTTTTTTTCTCTGATTTTAATTTATCAATGCTGCAAAAATTAGAAAAAGTGGTAAAATGTGGCAAAATCGAATAGAATGACATTTTTGAAATATAAAATAAGATTGTTGAACAAACTTTTGAGCTATAACATACTGACTTAACAGTACCGAGTCAGCTTCAAAAGCCATGACATATTTAACAGTATTGTATTTGTTCAAATTTAAGGGCTGCGACATTTTTATTGCTTAACATGTTTGTGCATAAAGTATCAGTATGCAAGAACTTAATTTATTTGAAACTGGAATCATTTTTATTAATTTTACTATTTATTGAGCGGGGTAGCCGAGAAAAGTAAAAAATAAAATAAAAGAAAACGGACACGTGCACATACACAGACACACACATCCTCGTAGTCGTTGAATTTTGTTTTTTTTCTTAAGAATATTAATTCGAAACTGGCAATAATATTCGAAAAATTGGGTTATTTATAGTAGCACACAATGCTTCAAAATCATTTTACTCAATTCTGCCATCGCAGAAATAATAATGTAATGTGATTTCAAAAGTTTGAAACGTAGAAATAACTCACAAATATTTGACTAGGAGAATTATCAATGTAGCAAAAACGTTTGGAGTTCGCATTTAGAAATCGTTCTGAAAAAAATACGTGATAAGAGGCCTAGACTAAAAGAACACAGTGCCATTCCTACACAAAGTGACAGTTGCAGAAGTGGAACGAATTTAGAATGAAAATGAAAGAATAGGTTTACCGTTTAGCGTCGCTGTGAAGATCTCACTGTCGTCATGGGAACGGACCGGGATTCGCAGCGCCCTCCTGTGGCGTCAATTGATTTCCATCCACATTGTTCCATGCTTGGCGACGTATCCTATTTCTTTTCCAGCTTTGGCTGGAATCTTTCTATTTTCTGTTTTCAACTGTTAGCTTTCTACTCTAGAATATGCCAATCGCCAATGGCGACGTTTGAAAGTTTGCAATGAAGGGCAGAGGAAAAGTGTGTATGAAAAGAGGGGGGGGGGGATTCATCCAAATTGCGTAAAAATTTCGGTGTGAGTGAAAAATGTTGCCATAGGAATTGCGATAGCGATAAATAATACAATGAACAATCAAAAACGAGGGTTTGCAAGAGTTCAACAATTTTGAACAAGCTTTACTCCTAAAGATATTAACGGGAAGAGAAACAGTGTTAAATTGTAAAAAATGATGTTTCATTGTAAATGCATCATTAATTTCTTTAAAAAATTCCTATATTTGTGTAAATAATATCTAGAAAGGGACTAAACCCCAGTTCTCTCTTTATGGAGGTGGGGTCAATGAACTGGTGCTGTCCATCATCTTTCAAATTTCGTTATTAGGATCTTTTGTCTCAAAACTTACATAGTTTATCTTTTAAAAATCTGGTTTCAGACTTTTTCTTGATTACAATTTTAAATTATTGAAAATGTTCAATTGAAGTAATATTTCATTGAACACGTCCTTTGAAAAAAAAATAGTTTTTTTTTTTTGCATTCCATTCTTTTGTCACAAGCATTTTGTGATAAATTCGCTAGGTTAATTTTGAATTAGCCGTTAAATATGCATCGTGGACAAGAACAAACTGCTTCATCTTAGAAATTTAAGATTTTAAAAGATGAGCCATAAAATCGCTTTGTGCATAGAGAAAAAAAATCACTTGCCTTAATTTCCAGACTGTGAGATTCATTAGCACTTAGTTCCTGATGATATAGTAATTTATAAACAAAGTTGGATTTCTAAAAAGCGATAAAATGGTACGCATCAGCTCTTAGCAACCTCCTAACGCCTTTTTTTTGGGGGGGGGGGTGTTTCATATATGTAATCAATACTTCTTATAAAATAAATAAGTAAATGACTGAAAAAAAAAAAAAGAATTTGCTTGGAGGACAAAGTGCACAGATCGGAGAATAAATGAGGAAACCCTATGCGGACGTCCCGATCACTCCTTTATGAGGAAATGCGTTTACGCAATTAAAGTCTTACTGGAAGGATTCTGATTTCGGATCCACGCACTTTGAGGTCACTATTCACAGACAGCTTGTGCAGCAGCAGTGCAAACTGTGTGTGCATTACGGAGATTTTCTATGACTAATTTCAAGTGGGGCCTATGACGATCTTTGAGGCTCTATGGGTATTTGAAAATGATAATTGGTTTGGTTTGTTTAATTTTTTTTTTTTGAAATTTACCCTTGTTTTTTAAAACGTTTTTCGGAACAAGTTGTCCTAGCTTGGAGGGAGGATTCTTAAAATGAATTCCTCATGAAAAATCCTTACTCCTAATGCTCATCCTTCCCGAAACTAAAATGGCAAAAGCAAATCCCTTTTGGAGCTGCCGGTTATTCGAATGAACACTAGACAAACTTATATTAATTTCTTAAGGGACATTCCATGGTAGTCTCTTTGATCTTTATTGAGTTCGTCATCTCCAAATCTAAGCCCTGGGTATTTGCTTGACTTAGTTTAACAGTAGTTTGTTTAGTATGCACGACGAAAAATGATACATGGTTTGTACATGTTTCCGACAATGTTTGCAATCTGGTGTGTTCTATATTATGCCTAGTATGAGAAGCCAAGATTCTAATTAATGAATGAGTTATGCATGATACAGATCGCCTGATTTGAAATATTGCAGATGACATATCTGCGACAATTTGAGCAAAACTCTAACGTCTAAGCTTTAAGCACCAAATAAAAATGTTACAAAGTATTTGAAGCCGGAAAATATTCAAATTAAAAAAAAATCTATTAACAGAAATGTTAATAGATTCAGTCTTCAAAACAGGATGTACTTCACAAATTTTGGGAACGTGGATATAAATGAGCTATCCTTAAATTTAGTTTTTCCGCAGCATCACTATCAAGGCAGAGAAAGTTGATTTACACGCTCTCATTAGCTGCGTTCGCTTTAGAAATTTTCTTCAAGTGGATGAAATTAACCGTGCTTTGTTTGTCCTTGTTGTGCCTTGATTTTCCCTTCTAAATTTTAAATCAAATCTAAATTTTAAATCCAACTCAATGTACAGGGCGTTTATAAAGTCTTATGCTGGTAAAGAATTCATTTGCAAAAAAAAAAAAAAAAAGAACTCCTTAAGATTTATTCAGACTTTGTTAAAGTTTTTAATCCTTATCTCATCATTTTTTTTCTCCACATTGAACAATATTAGATAAAAGCATGCAGGTGCCGCCAAAGTGGAAAACTGAAAATGACACCTGTGTGAAAAAAAAAAAAAAAATCCGAGGGACGCGCCAGTAGTAAGCACCCCACTCTATGCGGCAGAAGGAGGCAAACAACTCAACAGTGGGCGTGGTCGCTTCGCCGCATC
>JAXGGA010016492.1:5000-26552 GCA_038373865.1 Uloborus plumipes | reverse complement strand
GCCCACGAGAGTCGCTGCAAGCGATGTCGTTCTGTCAGTAAAGGCACTCGAGTCGGTCTTCTGCTGGAATAGCCCAAGAAATCCAAATTTCTCCGCACAGTTCTAGCAGACACGTCCATTGTACGTCCCACATTGATTTCTACGGTGATTTAACGCAGTGTTGCTTGTCTGTTAGAATGTACGACTCTTTGCAGACGACGCCGGTCTCGATCTTTAAGTGCAGGCGGTCGACCACTGCGCTGTCCATGGTGGGATGTTATGCCTGAAATTTCATACTCTCGGCACACTCTTGACACAGTGGATCTGGGAATGTTGAATTCTCTAACGATTTCCGAAATGGCATGACCCATGCGTCTAGCTCCAACTAACATTCCGCGTTCAAAGTCTGTTAATTCACGTCGTGCGGTCATCATCACGTTAAAACCTCTTCACATGAATAACTTGAACAGAAATGAAAGCTCTGTAAAAGCACTGCGCATTTATACATGTTCTATGCGATGCTACTGTCATCTGAAAATTTGCATATTGCTATCCCATGACTTTTGTCACTTCAGTGTATTTCACCTAAAAAACACTTGGCGGTCCTGAGGATCGAGTTGTTCGGCTTCTAGTTTGGATCAAAATTATCGTAATGTTGATCGATGGTGCTTCCAACTCTCGCGTGTTGTCTTAGCTAAATCAGACCTCCTCTTCAGTGGTGCTCTGTTGACGGAAGCCGTACATATCTGCAGAGGTGGCGCTAGGAAATGTCCGACAGGGGGGCAAGCTTACCCGACAGGGGGGCACAGGTATAATTCAAAAATTTAGTTACCCTCCCTCCCTGTCCCCAGTTTTTCAATTTTTTTATGATGCATTCGATTGAAAGGTAATCGTTCTTACCATGAAACTAAAACTAAGTAGTACAAGTACAAAGATTAAAAATTTTTAAAACCCCCGACCCAGATTAAAATGAACTACACTGCTCAAAAGCATTTTAAATTTAAATATATTTAATTTTTTTCGAGAGGACAAGGTAAACACGGAAAAAGAAAGATACTCCTTACTAGTAAATTTGTCAGTCGCAAAAGCAGAATAAAGAGGAAAAATTGAGTATTCTTTTAAAACCTCATACTAAAATCAATTTAGCCCTTAATTAGGAGTGGTTTGTTACTGCTTTATACAATTACTAGTATTTTAATTGTTAACAAATAGAAAATGGCGACAGAAAAACGTTTGAAATCATTGAGTTTTCTGTTCCCGTCGACCGACAATCGTAAATCGTAATATACTATATCTAATATCATAAATTTAAGGCTAAGCCGCATTTGCTAAAAAACGTTAGTTAATATTCGAATGCTATATAACATGGAAGTTCCAAACACATTCTATCAGACGCATTTTTCTTTCTTTCTTTTGATACCGTTGTTTTAGCTTTTCAAGTATTTTTTCTCTTCAAAAATAGGGAAAAACGTTTTAAAGGTTTTTAATTACTAGTAGATATAAAAGGCCGGTTCTAGGACAAGAGGCGGAGCTGCGGAGCCACCTCCGCCTCCCAGATCCGCCTCTCGCCACCGCCTCTGCCTCCGCCTCCCAGATCCGCCTCTCGCCACCGCCTCCCCAGGGCCGCCGCGAGGATTTTAGTTTTGGGATGGCAACATCCAAGTTTTGATTTCTTGAAATGGCAACAGGTTTGGTTGTCATGACAACCAATGTTTTGGTTTCTTTGAATGGCAACACTTGTGTAATATTTTACAGAGTCAATTTCGATCGTGGCGCCATCTATCGACGGAATTATTTATTTTTCTTAATTTTCACGAACTTAATTTTATTTTAGGTGCTCGTGGCGCCATCTATTGAGTGAATGAATTTAATTCTTTTTTTTTATTTCGGGACTTTGAATATTTTTGTAAATTTTACTGTGCTCGAGGTGAGGATCGAACCTCAAACCTACAAAAGACCTTCATAGCTGTCAGATTCGTCAACGCGCAAACTGACTAAGCTACGAAGGTCTGATGTCTTGTTCGTTAACTATGATCCCAATATAATTTTCAGTGTTAAAGAACGATGATGCTGCCATCTATCGACGAAATTATATTTTTTCTTAATTTTCACGAACTTAATTTTTATTTTAGGTGCTCGTGGCGCCATCTATTGAGTGATCGAATTTAATTCTTTTTTTTTCGGGACTTTGAATATTTTTCGCTGATTGGGGTGAGTTTCGAACATGCGACCTTCGGATCCAAAAAGTATTGATGCTTCAATTGACCGCGCGCTTTGTCGATTGAGCCACCAATGCTTTCACTCAAGTAAAGGTTTAAATGAATCTCAATATAATTTTCAGTGTCAAAGAATGATGATGCTGCCATCTGTTGACGGAAATTTATTCAATTTTTAAGTGTTGAATATAAAATATTATATTGCATGTACTACCTTTTCATTTTTAGTTATGGCATCGAGAGAGGAGGTTATGTGGATTACGGTCCTTTATATCAGTTTGTGCATTGTGATGGGCATAATATATATTTTAACTGGAAAATCAGATTTTGAAGTTGATTTTCTACTTAAACCGAATGACACGTCTAAGTCCCTCATATCGTTTCGAGGATGATTCATATCAAAGTGTCGGATAATCATTTCTCCTGCTGCAATGAAGAAGGCTTATCTGGAACCGGGTCGAGAAGCAAGTTTTGGTGGTGTCGATGCATTATATCGTGCTGCGCGAGGAAAAGTACCCAAGAAAGTCATTCAGAAATATTTAACGGGAGTGGATGCATACACGCTCCACCGTCCTGCAAGAAAGAGGTTCCCAACCAATCAGGTGATTGTTCATTCAAAGGATCACCAATGGCAGGCAGATCTCGCAGATCTTACAAGTTTACAAAAACATAATCGAGGTTATCGATATATATTGACCTGTATTGACATTTTCTCAAAGTATGCATGGGCAATACCTCTGAAAACGAAACAGGGGAGTGAGATTGTTGAAGCATTCAAGTCTATTTTTTCTGAGAGAATGCCAAAGTTACTGCAAACGGATCAAGGAACTGAATTTAAAAATGCACTCTTTCAAAAGTTTCTCCGAGAGAATCAAGTCAAATTCTTTACAACTTTTAACGCCACGAAGGCTTCGATCGTGGAAAGGTTCAACAGAACATTGAAAACAAAAATGTGGAAATATTTCACGAGTCGAAATACTTATAATTTTATAGATGTCTTAGACGATTTGGTAAAAAGTTATAACATCACTTACCATTCGACCATCAAGAGAGCACCCGCAGAAGTGAACACCGATAATGAGAGTGATGTGTATTTCACAACCTACGGCGATAATCAAGCTACAGAAGTGAAACCTTGTAGTTTCAATGTCGGTGACGTTGTTCGTATTTCCAAGCAAAAACTCACTTTTGAAAAAGGATACGAGAAAAATTGGACAGAAGAAATGTTTATCATTACAGAGTGTGTGAAAAGAGCTATTCCTGTGTATCGTGTGAAAGATTTAATGGGCGAGCCCATTCAAGGCACTTTTTACCCTCAAGAATTACAAAAAGTTAAACTTAAGGAAGATTATACTGTCGAAAAAATTTTACGGAAGAGAAAAAAGGAAAATCAAACAGAATATTTTGTCAAATTTCGCGGGTACCCTGATAAATTCAACCAATGGATTCCAGCCACTCATTTATCTGACCTATAAATATCGAAGTCGTGATATTACTTGCTCAGTTTTGTCAAAATGTCATTCTTCGTAACATTACCGAGCGACAATTCCTTGAATTATTTTCCCGATAATAAAATATCACATTTTATTACACGTTTACCGAAACCAATTGAACTAACAGGCAATTGGGAATGTGCGTTAGTCGAATTGATCTATCCTCATACTTGGTATAATGTGAACCGAGAGAATAACTTGATCGGATTTGATTTGGGTGATGGAAAAGAATTAGGCAGAAATATTCCTCCTGGATGCTATGAAAATGTACCTGACATTTTAAAAGCGATAATTATACCTGATCATGAGAATCGAATTTCATTCAACTACAATGCTGTGACAAAACGTGTACGTGTCAAAGTCAAAAACAATGCACGCGTTGTCTTTCATGAAGGATTATCACAGATGTTGGGTTTTCCACCGATGGTTGTTGGCGGCGAGAGCGACAAAAATGTAGAACAGACAGTGTTTAGCCCGCAAATCGCAGATCCAAATGCTCATTTCAGAGTGCTGATGATTTACACTGATATTATCGAACATCAAGTCGTGGGAGATGTCTATGCGCCCCTACTTCGAACGGTCACAGTCACAGGTATAGACGGTGAAATGGTCAGCGTTGAATATGAAAGACCTCATTATCTACCTGTGAGTAGAAAAATTATCGACACCATTGAAATCGTTATAAGGACCAACACTGGACTGTTAGTGCCATTTGAGCGTGGAAGATCGTACGTGAAACTTCACTTTCGTCAGAAGTATCTTTCATAATGTATGTACCATATCAGTGCTGCCAAAAATCCTTCGAGGATTACTACACTCAGCAAATTGGAAATGGACTTAATTATTATCAAGGCGCTCCATATCAAAGAGGATATGGTTTCGGTGGTCTCTTCAAATCTTTTTTCAGAGCTGCGGTCCCCCTTTTCAAATCTGGGGCTAAGACTGTTGGAAAGCAAATTTTGAACAGCGGTGTTGACTTGTTCAATGATGTTTCACGCGGCGAAAATCTGAAAGTGGCTGCGAAGCGTCGACTGAAAGAAGCCGGAAAAAATTTGACTGATAAAGCTGCAGTTAAAATTAAAACTATGATTGGCTCTGGGAAAAAGAATAAAAAGCGCAAGCTTATAGAAAACAAATTTAGTCTGCATAAAATTAAGAGAGTGAAAAGACATCACGATATTTTCTCTTGAGAAAAAAAAAATGACTTCTCTCATCCATCGCGATTCTGAAGCATGTGTGAAATCGGAACTGGACTTATTCACGCTACCACCTACACAGGCTGCAATTGAAAAAGGACAATTTGTGGAATATCATCCAATTGCAAGTGTGAAAGACGGTGGCCCTCTGGAATACTTAATATCAGGGTCCGGGTCTGAATATACAGACCTTTCTGCCTCTTACATCTACGTGAAAGCTAAAATAGTCAAGCCTGATGGATCAGCATTACCCGACAAGGAGCCCGTCGTTCCAGCCAACTTATTCCTGCATTCTCTTTTTTCACAAATCGACGTCAGCTTGAATGAGCGAATCATTTCTTCGGCAAGCAATACATATCCATATCGAGCGTACATTGAAACTCTTTTGAATTATGGAGAAGATGCAAAGAAAAGTTTACTTACCTGTGAGATGTTTTACAAAGACACCCGTCCTGCAGAAATCGACCCCACCGCAGAAGGTGCAGATGATGGATTAAAAGCAAGATATGAACTTAGCAAAAATAGCAATGACTTCGAACTTCTCGGGAAGCTCCACTGTGATATTTTCGAACAAAATCGCCTTATGTTAAATTTGGTTGATATTAAAATTAAGATGATTCGAAGCAGTGCCCCGTTCTGCCTCTTGTCAAACAAAGAAGGTGCCGACTATAAAGTTGTATTGGATCATGCCTCTCTATTCATTCGAAAAGTGCAAGTCAGCCCTGGTGTTTCTCTCGGGCATGCAAAGGCTTTAGAAGAAACTTCAGCCAAGTATCCCATCGACCGAGTTCTATGCAAGACCTATTCTATTTCGAAAGGAAGTTTTTCCTTCACACAAGATAATGTATTTTTAGGTGTAATGCCTAAAAGAGTGGTGATTGGATGTGTTGAAAATGCTGCCATGAACGGACAATATCGCAAGAATCCATTTCTGTTTGCTCATCATAATGCAAATTTTGTTGCTATTTACGTGGATGGTCAACCTGTACCGAGTAAACCATTGGAACTAGATTTTGAAAGTAATAATTACATTCGTGCTTACTACAGTCTGTTTGAAGGATTTAACAGTGATAAGGGCAACTATGTATCGCGTGAACAATTTTCAAAAGGAAATGCATTATATTGTTTCGATCTCTCTGCTGATATGTGTAACGGACCTCATTTAAATTTACAACATCAAGGAAATTTGAGAGTTGAAATTAAATTTAGCAAAGCAGTTGCTGAAACTCTGTCATTGTTAGTGTATGCAGAATTTCAAAACGTTATCGAAATTACAAAATCTCGTCACGTGTTATGTGATTTTGCCAATTAGAATGGATTCGAATCAAATACAAAGTGTTCTACAAAGCGATTCAGTCACCAAAAAATATTTTCTGGGTGTGTTTCCCAGTGATTATTTAAGTGATATCAAAATCAATAAGACCCCAGCCTGTTTTATTGCAAATGTGGACACGTCGGGCGAATCTGGAAGCCATTGGGTGGCTTTTTATATTGATCGTCAACTGGAATTTTTTGATTCTTATGGAAATCCACCATCTTTTTTCGAAGGACCTATTCATGATTTTATGTCTCAATTTCCAAATGCGACTTATAATCCTATGAGATTACAAAGTAATGTCACGGCTGTGTGTGGCCAATATTGCATTTATTACTTATATTCAAAATGTCGCGGTCATTCACTGAAAACAATATTGTCAACTTTTGTGAACAATCATGTTTGTAATGATAAAAGTGTCTATAATTTTATAGCCAATCATTTTCATGTATTTCCGAATTTCAATCAATAAATTTGCATTTAAATGAATATCATTCTTGTCTGTCTCTCATTCACGATGGAATTTCCAAAGTTACAAGTTAGCTTTACCATGGTGGCGTCGGGTCCAACCGGAAGTGGGAAGAGTCATCTTATTTCACGTATTTTGAAACATAGACATGAAATGTTTTCAAAAGTACCGGACAAAGTCGTATGGTTCTATGGTGTGTATCAAAGTTTGTATGATACGATACCAGATGTTACATTCATCGAAGGATTTCCCACGAATTATATGGACTTGTTAGGTGATAATACATTATTTATCATTGATGATCTGATGGCTGAGTGTGGAAAAAATGATGCCATCACAAAACTATTTACCCGTGGAAGTCACCATCTCAACATTTCAATTATATTCATTACACAGAATTTCTTTCACAAAGGAAAAGAAATGCGTGAAATTACTTTAAATGCACATTACATCCTTCTTTTCAAAAATAGGAGAGATTTGAGTCAGGTGACTCATTTGGGGAAACAGATTTTCCCAAGACATTTGAGATTTTTCCAAGAGGTGTTTGATGACGCAACCAAGAAAAAATTTTCTTATCTATTGATTGACTTGAGAAATGACACTCCTGAAAAATTGAGATTACGCACAAATATTCTCCCCAACGAAACGCAATTCATATACCAAAGGAGAGCAGTATAAAAATGTAAAGATATAAATAATGCAAATCATTTGCAATCATGACAATCACGAAGCAACAGCTGAATGAGCTACATCTCTTGCAAATTTGCCCTGCAAAGCTGCAAAAAGAGTTACTGAAAAAAATCAATGTGAATTGTATCAGGGCTATATGTGAGTGCAGCCACAACGTGCTCTGTGGAAATATACCTCTCTCGAAACATCAAAAGAAGAACTTATCAAAGCATAAAACAACTCTGCGTAAGCTAGCTGATCGAAAATTAGCTTTAGCTAAGAAACGAAAGTTGGTTGTTCAAAAAGGCGGTTTTCTAAGTTTCCTTATTCCCGCTGCTGTGAATATATTATCAACACTTTTCGGCAATGGACCACGCGAGGAAGTACGCTCTAATTCCTGAAGAGATAGTTTCAAAGCATACTGTTTCACCGAAACAGTTAAGCGAACTTGATATGCAGATGATGAATATTTTGCAAAGCAATCTTGAAGAACATGAAAAATTGGCAAAGTATACAGAATTACTGCAAAAGAAATTAAATCTAGCAGAAAATAACCCTCCTTGGATCCCACCTCGAGAAGAAAGTAAAGCAGAAGAAAATCCTCAGCAGTACGAGTCGACTATATTCAACAGTATTAATAAACAATACTTGAATCAAGCTCACAACTTATTAGACATTATGAAAAGACATTCCGATATCCTCACATGGAACGAGAAGGGTGAAGTCATTTATAAAAATCAGAAGATTGAACATTCGAATATTGCTGATTTATTAAATTTGATTTTCAGTCACAAGAAAAAAAATGCCGATATTCCGTGGATAAATGAATTTTTAAATTCATTACAAGAAATGAATGTTCCTAAATTTTTCGTGAAAAATAAAAATCTGTATGAAAAGAAAATTGTCACTGAAGAAGATGATAGAAAACCTGTTCTTTCTCCCAAAATTGTTAATCATCACAAAAGGAAGAGAAAATCAAATGTAAAATGGGATAGTATGTATTAATAAAAAAAAAATTGCTATTGAATCATTGTCTCTCTCTGATCATTATTGATTAAATGCATGCAAATGAAAACATAGAAAAAAAAAGTTAAACAAAATAATACATTTATTGAACATTTTCAATAATATTTGGAAAAGTACTTACAAATCATCCATTAGAGCTTTCAAATAGTCCACAGTCATTTTTTTAATTTCATTATCACACATTTTCACTTTAGTAGATAAATCATTTGCGAGTTTTAAAAAGTCAATGCATATAAAAATGTTGTTATCCATAGTGTAATATTTTTCTTTTACTGTTAGTGACATGCATTCGTGTCGCTTCTGTGAGGGATGATTACATTTACATCCTGTACATTCATAGTTCATGTTAATACATGCACGCATTTCTCCGATAAAACAGTCAAAGATAATTTCAAATGTTTCCACTTCGTCAACAGGATTTTGAAAAAATTGCATTTCTTCGCATTTTAACATTTGCCGGAAATGATCAAATACGGCCTCCAAAATTTTTTCATCTAAACTCATATTATCATCCTTTATTTTCTTTATATCGTATTCTCTGAGGACGATACATCCTTTCTTCATCGCATATTCTTCAACGGTTTCTACAAGTTGATAAATTTCACAGTCACCATTTCTACAAACAACAAGTGCATCGTTTCCTGCTACAAAATTACTGCTGGAGTATCTGGAATTGTATTCCCATATTTTTCTTTGAAAATAAATCCAACTCAGTGGTTGAAAATTAATTTTAACACCTGAGACACTATTTTCAAGCACAATCGTGATTTTTCCATTTTTTCGTAAACACACATTAATTTGAAGATCATTATCGAGCTCCAAAACGTTTAAGTTGCGCTCGTCAAAACGTTTGAATGCATTTTGTAAGAATATGTCAAGCCAATCCGCTGATTGTTCTCCGGCGGATGGCTGAGAAGAAGAAGACGACACTTTAAACACTGTGTCACTCGGAGAGGAACTTTGCACAGATTCGGTCAAGCTTGTTGAAGCCACAAGGGGCGAGGGATTCAGCAGAGGTTTCTCTAATGTTGGAACTTTAATCTTTTCCGTTGGGATACACGTCTCCACTGGGTTGTCAATCTCCACGGAGTCGACCGTCTCTGATGTAGTGCACGTCTCCGCTGCGGTGCATATCATCGTCGAGGCATTCTCGAGGTTCGATTCTCCACTTTTAAAAAAAGCTTGAGGGAGGGCAGTTCGACATGGAACTTTTCTTCGACGTGGAGAGCTAGTCGATACAATTTCCATTCCAGACTGATTGAAGAGAGGAAAATCATCCATGGTCCACGTCTCAGACCACAAACGTTTCGATGCAGGTGGGATCACATTGCTCGTGATGTTTCGAAAGGTGATGCTGATCCTCGGCAGAGTCACAGTTCCGTTGGGTTTAATCCCATGGGTGAATAGTTCATTGGTGGGCGGCAGCATAACATACAAACTACCATGCTGACACTCTAATTCTTGAGGCGGGAATCCAAGTCTTTCAAAGGAGAGGGTTCTGGAGACTCCAAAGTTGACACAGGCAACGCCGCTGGATGGATCTATACTTTTCTCATTGTCTTTATGCTGGCCAAGAGCTGCACTTCCATCTGGATAAAAATTGAGTAGGGCATAGTTGTATGACTTGCCCGTAGCCTTTTCAACATCCTCTTTAATTTTCAACATCACCGGATTCCACATATGAGCCGGATTTGAGGTGCCGGAGTAACGATAGTCCAGTCCTTCGTCACCGAAGGCATACGATTTGCGTTTCGGCGTATAATGTTTTCCGTACACCACAACATTAATAGGTTGAAATGGAATGTTTAAAAGTTCTTTGAATATAGCATCAGCTTCTGTACGAGTGTAAAAGCATTCTTTTACTTGAACGTTCAGGGCATTTGAAGAAAGTGCGTAATCCATTTTTTTTTTAATTTCTCAAACAGCATAAAACTAGCAACTGAACACAACGAAATCAGGAGGAAGAATGCATTTGGAAATGGTCACAATGAGATATCTATTCGTGGCGTTGCAGTCGAATTGATTAAACATCACGTGTCATTTAATCATCAAGATAATCACAAGAAAGTATGTGTAATCTCTTATCACATGAGGTAGGAACCCACTTTTGTAGACATTGATTCATCGACCCCTAACCACAAGCTTATCAATATCATCCGATGTTTAATCCGTGGACAATCACGTGGTCATCAGCTATCAGTAATGATTCACTTATCTTTCTGATTACACGCCATTTGAGTGTTCGACTTCTAAGTAGTAGCTTGCATTTTGTAGATGGAGAAGGTACCCAAGGAAAGCTTGCCGAGAAATCCTCCCTGAAAATCGGGATATGTACGAGTTGACATCGCGTCGAACGAGTGAGTCTACAACTTCAATTGATATTCGTGAAGAAGCATGCAAAGTCGGGAATTCCTAAATAATATTCTCATTCGATGGTGTGAAATTGATTAAATTCGACTAATTACTAATTAAAATGATGGGTCAATTAAAAATAGTTATTTATTACAGCGGATTAGATGATTAACAGCATTAAAAAATTAATTTTCACTGACAAAGTCCACATTTCAGTCTGAAAAATCGACAAAGTTCGAAAAAGAAAATTAAACTCGTTGAAAAATAGTTAAAGTTCTAAAATTAACATGTAAAAGCGAGAGGGGCAAACTGAAAAACAGTAAAATTCGTAAAGAAGCATGCAAAGTCGGGAATTCCTAAATAATATTCTCATTCGATGGTGTGAAATTAATCAAATTCGACTAATTACTAATTAAATTAGAAGGTTAATAAAAAATTAGTTAATCATTACACTGGATCGGTAGGTGCAAAATTAATTTTCATTGACAAAGTTCGATTTCAGCTTGAAAAATAAATTAAGTTTGAAGAAATAATTAAATTCGAAAAAAATAAATTGCCGTCAACAGATGGCAGCATCATTGTTCTTTAATGTCAAAAAATTATATTGAGACAGGTTACAAAAACTAAGTTGCAAAAATTAGACATAGTTCGAATTACAAAATAAATTAGCATGCAAATTAACATCTTCGGGTAATCAACAGACGGCGATACAATCTTAAATTATATTGTGATCACAATTAGCGTTAAAGAGTATGAAAACATCATAGCGCAGTTGGTTTGCGCGTTTGTCTGATAAGGAAGAGGAAAACTTTTGGTTCGAGTTCGAACCCCGCTTCGGGAAATATTCAAAGTCCAGAAATAAAAAAAGAATTAAATTCGTTCACTCAATAGATGGCAGCATGAGCACCTAAAATAAAATTAAGTTCGTGAAAATTAAGAAAAATAAATAATTCCGTCGATAGATGGCGCCACGATCGAAATTGACTCTGTAAAATATTACACAAGTGTTGCCATTCAAAGAAACCAAAACATTGGTTGTCATGACAACCAAACCTGTTGCCATTTCAAGAAATCAAAACTTGGATGTTGCCATCCCAAAACTAAAATCCTCGCGGCGGCCCTGGGGAGGCGGTGGGGAGGTCACAGGCGGTGGAGGGGAGGTCACAGGCGGTGGAGGGGAGGTCACAGGCGGCGGGAGGAGGCGGATCTGGGAGGCGGAGGTGGCTCCGCAGCTCCGCCTCTTGTCCTAGAACCGGCCTTTTATATCTACTATTACTATCTTCGTTAATTAATGTCATTCGAAGACGCGACCTAGCTAAGAACAACCTCGATCAACTCTCCTTTCAAACAATTTTTTTTTTGAAATCGGTCCATCCGATTAGGCTCTAGAGTGCCACAGACAGATACAGAGATCGACAAACGCACAGACACGTCAACTTTATAACCCCCTTCCTTGTTGCTTCGGGGGTTGAAAATGGGGATCCTTAAAAATGAGGATTGAGAAGTTCAGAGGATACACGAAACGAAAAAAGGGAATGAAAAACAAATGAAGTGTAATTGAAATTAATAAATAAAAATAATTAGCTTATAAACTATTCTGCTTGAGAGAGAAAAATAGGAGCGAAACAAAAGTATCAACACTTTTTGTTCCCTCGCCTCCAAACACACAAAGTGTGTAGATTTAATTATTAACTCGTTGCTATCTAAATGTGCACATTTTTAAATGAAAGAAAGAAAATAGAAAACATCAAATTCATATTGCTCCTGCTCCTATTGTTAAACAAAAGCATTCCAAAAGTTTATAACACACTTACCCAGTTACTTCTGAGTTCTGGAGATGATTTACATCTCTTCTATTCTGTTAAATTTTAATTCGTTCAAATATTGTTCCAATTTTTTTCTTCTTGCTAAGAAAGAAGTAACTCCGTGAATGAAAAGTTTTCGAGTTAGAACTGGAGTGGGCTGCGTGCTTCGCTTCTTTAGCTCGCTGTGCAATGCGCGGGAGCCGGCGGCATTCGCCGCCCAAGTAGGAAAAATGGGTCTAATCCCCGCGCTCCTCGACAGTTGGTGGGTGACAAAAGCCCTCAGAGAAACACGTGTCTAGCGGCTGGTCTTAAATGAGGTTAGGGCAATTAATCAGCTATTTTGTCGTTGATGATTATCAGGTTATCAGAAAGTGACAATGAATGTCCGTTTGCCATGCTGTTGGCGATTTGCGGATGGGAACCCTGGTTGGAACCGCTGGTGAGAAAAAAAAAGGAAGATTTGCCCTTTTCAACCTGAACAAAAATAATTTTCTCCAGCAGAACTTAATATAACGTTCGTCCAAGAGATACGACGGCAGCTCGCCAATTCCTCTTGTTGCTACATATTTCCCGAAGGTTCTCGTGTTCGAAATTGGTCTGAAATCGTGTAATTTGTCGAATATTGAGAATGTTTTAGAAAAAGAAACAGTTTTTTTCGTTGAATGATTTTATTCGAAGAAAATTACCAATCCGTCGAAATCAGAAACATTTTCGGCGCTCAAATTTCTGTCGGAAAATTTGATCGTCGGAAATTTTTTTCCGACGTAGCACGAAATTTTCCCCGATGGGGGGGCAAGATGTTCCCGACAGGGGGGCAATTGCCCCCCTTGCCCCATAGCTAGCGCCGCCACTGCATATCTGCCTTATATCGTGTAGCATTTCGTACTCGAACTTGGATACTCAAGTGATTGTGAATGCAATGAATGACTTATTGAACTTTTGTGATACTATGAAATAAAAATTGGCAGTTTTAATCATTTAAAACTTTTATTTTTGTGCGATGAAGTCGCACTTCTTTTATTAAAATTTTTTATTACATTTGCTGTTTCTGTGAACCGCAATGGCAGTATAGCTTTGTACCAAGCTAATCATTCACATTAAACTACATTTATATACATATACATATACACTGCTCGACATTGAAAATGCAACACCAAGAAGGAGTGGTCAGAAATTGATGAAATTTGGTAAGAAGACAGAGACACCATGGAACAATAAGTGATATTTATTTCGAAATAAATAAGCAAAATTTAGAGCGAGGACGGCGTCGTCTCAGTAAGAAGTAGGACCACCGCGGACAGCGATGCACGAAAAAACACGTCTAGGCATGGAGTCAATAAGCCTGCGGATGGTGTCCTGAGGGATGGCACTCCATTCCCTTTCAACCATTTGCCACAGTTCGTCCTCTCAACGAGGCAGTGACAGGTTGTGCAAACGGCGTCCAATCACGTCCCACACATGTTCGATTGGTGACAAGTCAGGAGAGTATGGTGGCCAGGAAAGCATCTGTACACCTCGTAGAGCATGTTGGCTGATTCGAGCACTGTGAGGCCGGGCGTTATCCTGTTGAAAAATTGCATTTGGCAGACCCTGAAGGTAGGGGATTGCCACTGGCCGCAGTACATTATCTACAAATCGTTGGGCCGTCATAGTGCCCCGAATACGAACTAGAGGTGATACGGAATTGTATGCAATAGCGCCCCAAACCATTATGCCACGTTGTCGCACTGTGGGGCGTTCCACAGTTACTGCCGGATTCGATCTTTCTCCAGGTCGACGCCACACACGTATGCGATGACTATCGCTGGACAAACAGAAGCGGGATTCATCTGAGAACACTACGGTTTGCCATTCTGCCATCCACGTTGCTCTGGTCCGGCACCATTCCAAACGTTGGAGTCTGTGCTGTGAGGTCAATGGCAGTCTTCTTAGCGGGGGCCGTGATTGCAGGCCACGTGCAACCAGTCGACGGGAAATGGTTCTGGTCGACACAGGAACATCCAGGGTACCTTGCACATGCTGCAGAATCGACGTACAAGTGACTTGCGGGTCCGCCACAGCTTGTCGGTGAATCTGTCGATCCAAACGGTCTGACGTCACTCTGGCTGCACCTGCACCCCTCAATGTGGCTACATTTCCTCTTTCCAACCATCTCCGACACAGCCGATGTACAGTGCTTACATCCATGTGGGTAACAGCTGCAATTTGACGTATGGATCAACCTCCCCTTCTCAGTCCGATCACCAATCACCATACCCCTTGTAAAGTCGTCTATATGCTGAAAGTGTCTTCGTTGAGGACGGCGTGGCATTTCCTCCTATCACACGTATCCTTCGAGACAAAAACCAAATTTCTCCGATAATTAGTCTGGCAGAAAAACCAACATGAACATAGCCCACTTTTCAATTTCATTCTCTTATATCTTACTTCACGTGCGTCGGAGAGCTGCGCATTTCATATCATTTGCATAACTCAGTGACGTGCGTCTACGGTAAAATTTGCATGAATTTCTGACCACTCCTTCTTGGTGTTGCATTTTCAATGTCGAGCAGTGTATATATATATATATATATATATATATATATATATATATATAATTTTAAATTCTTTATAGCAGTTTAGGAGGGGTTTTTTCTGTTTCATACCAACAAATACAATATTTAAAAAAAAAAATACGATTCGGACAGTTTAAGACTAAGAAATTGTGAATCGCAGTTAACTGGAAAAACTGCTTAAACAGAAATTTTATTTTTAAAAGAACGAGGTATAAAATGCTGGTTTTGCAAAAAAAAAGAATTGAAAAAACAGGAAAGAAAGGAATGGAGCAAAGAAAAGAGAATAGAAAAAAAAAGAAAAAGTAAAGAAAAGAAAAGAGAGAGGAAAAAAGAATGAATATTTTGACTAAAATTAAACAAGTTGGATGCGCTCTCATAGTAGCTTTTTGATTGAAGAAAAGAGCTTCAAAGCTCGTTTCGATTTGAACGAAAATATCCTTTAGTACAATCATTTGAAAATAAATAGATAAATAAAAAGCCTAGAAATTCTTTCTTTTATATAAGGAAAAAACTGTGAAGCCGTTTATTTATTTATTTATTTTTTCATTACTGGAAAAAATCGGTATCAAAAATATCATTTTACAAAAAACAGATGAACACTGCATTTTGCATCAAAAAAATAATAAATAAATAATAAATCAAAAAATAATAAATAAATAAAAAATAAAATAAAATAAAATAAAAATATCGCTTCTAAATTATTCTTCGTCAAAAAAAAAAAAAAAAAAAACATGTTTTGTATCATCTTTGAATTAAAATAAGGCTTAACTCATTCTTTGTCAAAAAATAAGCCTTTTAAATTAATTTAAGCTCTTAAAAATATGCTACAAATATATTTTTTATTTAAAAAGAGTAATAAGAATATTAAAAAAAATGCTGACAGATAATTCCACTTTAAACTAAGGTTACTATTTCGTGCCTTCATTTCATAACAAAAGTTCCTGGCGCTTAAAAATGATAGGCAAAATAAAATTCGTGTTGTGGAACTTTTAAATATGTCTAAAAAAGGTATTCCACTTTTCGATGCCGGTTCCTTCTCTTCTCTACTAATAATAAAGCTGAAGGTGGGTCTGTCTGTCCTTCCTTCTTTCTGTCTGTCTGTCTGTTACGCGCGTAGCGCCAAAACCGTTCGGTCGATTTTCATGCCACTTGGCACAAAATTAGTTTATAGCATGTAGTTTTGCACCTCGAAGCGATTTTTCGATAATTCCATTTCGTTCTTTTTCTATTCGAATTCTTAGCGGAAATTCGATAAAATAGGGAAGAAATATTTCATACACATTTTCAAGTCTTATGTCATTCGAAAGCTTGAAATTTTCTGCACAAAATGAAGTTTTTTCGAAGTTTCTACGATCATCAGGAGAGCTGTAACAATTGTTTTTAGAATCCCGGAATTCAAGGCTTAACTTCAGTAAAGCAAGCCAAACGATTCTAAAATGGTTGAACTCGAGAATGAAATTTGTTTGAAAAAAAAGATGAAATGAATTATTTTATCAACGGAAATCAACTTTTCATGTTGTTACCATGGTTACGTGTTCATACTTATTTTTGTTTCGTTCTTTTTCCAGCGTTGCCAGACGTAGTATTTTTGATACTATGGTAGTATTTTTTCGGCCCAAATAAGGAGCGTAGTATTTTTCCGGCAACCCTGTTTCCAATATACTAATGACTTAATTAAAAGATTTGGCGGATTTTTTTTTTTTTTTTTTCATTTCATGGATTTCGCATTTCAGCAATATTGATTTTGGCAACGTTTGGAAACAGTCGCCTATTTAGCGAGAAAGGGGTACCCAAAGCACAAAGATTAACCAAATATCGTAAAATTGCAACATTGCAACGTTCTTTATAAAGTGTTTCATTTCGGAAAATGTATTGTTTTGATTTTAAAGCTAGGGAAGGAAACTTTCTTCTTCTTTCAAATTTTGGTAAGATTTCTGTTGGTTTCTGTGAGCAACAAAATTGTTCTTATTTTCTCTTTTGGCTTATTTTTGTGCATCTCACCTTTGGGTTTCATTTGAATGTCACAAGAGGATGCTTTACCCCTTTTATGGAGTAAATCAGTTTTAATTTCAATGCAGATGAATTGGCGCGAACACTTGACGATATTTCGCCAAGCCTTTGGTCGCCAAGTATTTGTCGCCAATTTGGCGACAAATTTGGCGATTAAATTTTTTTTCGGGTTCAATTTGGCGCTATTGGCGATATTTTGCGAAAAATCCACTGAATGATGTTAAAATCGGCGATATTTAGGAGATTAATCATTGTAAAACATTTTTTTGCATTGTTTCGCGGCAAACTAGGGATTTCAATGTTTGAATTGTTATCTTGCTCCCTCCAAGCACTATTTTAGCACTTAAGGCATCTACTAAGAAATGTACACGGAAAAGGAAGTATTTTAGGGTCCATACCAAATTTTTATGTCATACTTTGAAGGAATTGTAGTTGAATTATAACTAAAATAGAGTATTTTTTCTGCTATATCAATTATTTTACAAATGAACTTTTAGTTTTATACCACGGGCAAAACCGTGCGGGTACCGCTAGTGTTTAATAAGATAGGTAAGTAATTTTCAAAATTTACGTCTCATACATATGTACAAGTGCATCTTAATTTTGGCCCACTGAGTACTACAAATTCGGTGAAAAATGTTTCACTTTTGTTGAAATTTTTTTTTCAAAAGTAGAGATGAATAATTCCAATTCAATAAGATTCAGAAATTGTTTTTCGATAACATTTAAATCATATCTTCCCATTCTCAAAAAATCGTGAGAAAAAGTTCCTGGGTTTTTTTTTAAGCAGTAGGAAAAGAAAAAAAAAACTGAATTGCAGTTACCTAGTTGTAGTAATTCGATTCGTAATATTTCGTTTTAATCGACTACAATTAGTGAAAGATACATTCAATTTTAAAAATATTGTATAAAAGAGTAATAAAATAAAAGTTGACTAAAAACATATTTTGATGAGGATTGAAGTAGGGGCAAAAGTATATTATAAAAATACAATAATTTGGCAATGGTAAAGAGAAACGTTTAGAATTAACGTATTAAAATTAACTGCAATTTTAACTGCTGTAACTGAGAAGTCATATACTTATTTTGTTTCAAACTTTTAGTACGAACCAAGCTCATAAAAATCGTTTTTTGAATTATATTTATTATTATTTTTTTAAATACATTTTATTGAATTTTTGGTTGTACAGTTACTGACACTAATTTAATCACTGGATAATAAAGTCAGCCACAAACATAATAAATTCCAAAGTTATGTAGCACCAAGTAGTGGGAAGATGAAGAAATGCATATCAAATTTGCACTCAATGTATATGCGATTTCTTTAATCAAATATCTATGCGCCAGTATTTAAAGACCCGTCAGCAAATAAAAGCATTTACCTTTTTTAGTTCAATGTATTTTGAAACTTTTAAAACTATGTAGAAATACATAATATTTCAGATACGTGATCTTTAAAAACTTTTTCTTTAAGTGCAGGTATGCCGGTTCATAAAATCAGCTACTTTGTAAAATCAAATGTCCTTAGGACAAAAGTGATTTTAATAAGCGACGAGCACTGTATATTATTGTTTTTGGAGGTTAGTAGCTGAGTCACTAGCATTGCTTTTCCCATTGAAAATCTTATTCTTTCCCAGCCCCTTTGGTGAAAAACGGAAGAGAGGAAAAGGTCTAGCGCCGAGGATTAGTTGTAAAAAGCAATCGTGGGAGTCCAGAGGACTAATGGATCCTGAGAGGAAGCAAAACGAACGAAATGAGACCGCTCGACGCCATCGATCAGGTCGAGAGTTTTATTGTGGTGCGCTGACAAAACACACCGGGCCGTCCCTCACTGCGAATATCCTGTCCAGAGTAGTTTCTTTCCCCGTTTCTCAATGTTTTCAGGTGCTTTAATACTGTGTACACTGTACAAAGTGGATGTTGTTTTACTGTGTTATATGTTAGATTTAAGTTTTAAATCAATTTTACAATCAGCTCCATCATAAATAATTTGCATAACAATGTTTTTATTTATCAAGATTTAGGTTTGGCAACGGTCTTTGCTTATCTGTCATGTGATGCATTCTGTAGTTTGATGATGTGTTTTTTAGTAGTACAGTTTCTTCCATGTTTTGATGTTTGTTTTAATGCTTCGTTTTTACGTTATTTGTTCAATGTGTTACATGTTCGTTATTTTACTTCTAGTTAAGAATAAAAGTTGTTTTTTAATTGAGAAATGCTGTCGAACTCTGCTGAATAATTTAACATTATACACTGTTAAAAATTCAGGAAGTTTAAAAGTAAGTTACTGTAAATGTTACTGCAAAATGTAGCTTTTACCGCACAGAAATTTTTTACAGTGAATTGTACCGATAAAAATTGATCACCACGTGACTTACAGTGAGTTCCAGATAACACCCTATTTCCGCTCTCCTGATGTGTTTTATCTGGTGCCGTGGATAGTAAAGCAGTGTGAAAAATTTGGGTCCCGGGTTCAATCCTTGTCGTTCGTATCTCGCGCTTTTTACTTCTAGTTTTTTCTTCCGTAAAATTTTACAGTAAAAAAATATTTTACGGTGAAAGTTACTGGCAACATGGATGCCAGTAACTTTTACCGTAAAATTTCAGGAATTTTTTTAACAGTGTACAGCTAATTTTATTCCAACAAACTGTAAAAATTACTAATTTTACCGTAGTAAACTAAAATTGCTAGCAACTAGAAAAATTGCCAATTTTGCACTGATAAACTAAAATTTCTGTTTTACAGTAATAAACTATAAATTTGCTAGTTTTACAGTTTATTACTGTGCATTTTACAGTTTCAAACTGGAACCTCTGCTGCCAGTATTATGCTGTTTTTTTACAGTCTGATACAGTTAAATTTTACGGGAATAAACTATAAAATTTCTAACTTTATAGTAAGAAACTAAAATTGCCAATTTTACACTTTATTACTGTGCATTTTACAGTTTTAAATTGGAACTTTCCCTGCCTGTATTATACTGTAAAAACAACAGTTCATTTTTTTGCAATGCAGTAAACGGGTAAGCATGCTTGTTTACTTATTGACG
Organism: Uloborus plumipes; assembly: GCA_038373865.1. Taxonomy (NCBI): domain Eukaryota; kingdom Metazoa; phylum Arthropoda; class Arachnida; order Araneae; family Uloboridae; genus Uloborus; species Uloborus plumipes. The sequence goes on along the minus strand of JAXGGA010016492.1, from coordinate 6,417 downwards.
TTACTTCTTGTTAAACAGTTCTTTGTTTGAATTTTTTTCTATTCAATTTATTATGTTGATTAAAAAAACGTATAGACACTTATATTATAAGTTTTTTCAGATGTTAAAGAATGTATTTGATAATTAAGTGCATTTTATTTAATAACAATGCACTTGACTTAATTTTGAAATTTTTATTTCAGGCATTGCTCTTTTTAATTTAGCATTTTCAAAATATTTAAAGGTTGTGATCAAATCTTTTCAGAATTTCATAAAAGTTATACATTTTCGAGTTGAAAAAATGAACTAAAAATTAACGGAAGGTATTTAACACAACACTATTCTCTTTAAATCCTAGCATTAAAGAGCTTTTAATGGCGAAAATGTAAAAGAAAACCCTTTAGAATATACTGCCCTTAAAAATAAAACTACAAGTTAACACAGACATGCAGAAAATTTTTCTTAAAATGTCTAATCACTAGCGAATCAGGAATTACATAACTAGAACTTATTTTTTCTTTTCTCGTAATTAAATTTTGATCACGCAATTGCATTTCCATGTCCATTTTTTTACATTTAGTCGATACAAGAGAATGAATGTAGCAGAGGTTCTTATTGTCAGGTAGAACTTCGTTTTTCCATGTTAGTGACATTAGATCATTCAAAATCAATAATGTTCGAGTTATTGCTGTTTTACATTATTCATTCATTCAATGAAGCATTTGGTTGTGCGTTCTAACGATTTTGTTCCCAAAGTATCGAGTTTAGTGAAGTTTGTTTTCAAGAAGGAAACGGCCATTTGAGACAATAGTACGCTGGACAAAATGAACTGTTGTTTTTACAGTATATTACTCTCAAGTAGCCCACTTCGTTTTTTAAAGGTTGTAAATTGGTTATTAACGTTGTAACAACCGCTTAAAAACGTTTATAAAACGTTTAAAGGTTTTTGTGCTACCTGGGCCGATAGCCGAGCTCCCAATTTAAAACTGTAAAATGCGCAGTAGCAAACTGTAAAATAAGCAATTTTACAATTTCTTACCATAAAGTTAGCAATTTTACAGTTTATTGCCGTAAAATTTAGCTGTATTATACTGTAAAAATTACAGTATAATACTGGCAGCAGAGGTTAAAGTTTGAAACTAAATTGACGGTAATAAACTGTAAAATTGGCAATTTTTTTCAGTATATTACTATAAAATTAGCTGTATTATACTGTAAAAACAACATTTTTTCCCCCGAGTATGAAGCATTTTTGATTTTTGAAGTAAAACTGGAGATAAGAGTGCTTGATTTTTTAACTCAATTTCGAAAAGAGACTTTTATTAGGAGTAACAATTTCAAACAAAGGGTTTTTTTTCTAATTCTTGAAATTTTCATGTTTAGAAAAAAAATTCAACTTTTAAAATATTCATTATGTTGTTGAATTTGTGTTCTGAGA
>JAXGGA010016491.1:0-26553 GCA_038373865.1 Uloborus plumipes | reverse complement strand
TTACACGGGGCCCTGATTTAACCCTCGGGAATTTTAGAGAAAAGCCCCAGTCTCCTTTTGGGGGCCCCCCCCCATTTTCTTTTTTAAAAAAAAAAATTTTTTTCCGGAAAAAAACTTTTTTCACTTTTTTTTTAAAACAAAAACTCATTTAAATGCTACAAAGATTATTCCTAAAGTGGCGCAACAAAATTCAGATTAAACTTTCGCCTATATGCTTGCACTATAATTCTCAGCAAATAAGGGTGGTTTGTCATAGAAAAGACTTATCAGTTTGCAAAATTATTTTTTAAATCTAATTAAAATGCGGAAACTGGAGTTTTTAAGCAGTTTTCCTGTCATTTTTGGGCCGTTTGAAATCTGAGGGGAAGCTCAAGCTTCCCAAGGCTTTTGGGTAATCATGCTCTGGTCATACAATTTCCCACAAACTGCAAAAGTTGACGCTTGATTCTACAGACTCCTTGGGATCAAGAAAAGTTATGTAAAACTGGAATGCATCAATACGGCACTACATATGTTATACAAATTTACATTACACGGCAAATTCTATTAATACTATAATAATTTATATTTAGTACATTTTAAGCTAACATTTTTAAAAAGCATCTACACAGGAGGCTAACACAATACGTACAAATTAATTACTCTGTTTGGAGTGAGTTTAGAATTATTCTGAAATTCAGCTATACACCTGATTTTGAAAAAGTTCCTTACCATCGAGTATAAATTTAGTAGTGTCTAGTCCAACGTAATCCAGAAGTTCAAATGGGCCCATTGGATAGCCAGCCCCTAATTTCATGGCTATATCTATATCTTTGGCAGAAGCATCACCTACGACAAAAATAACATGAGTCATGAAAAGTATTAGACAGATTACATAAAGAAACATAGTTGAGACTTTTCCAATTATTCTGTTTATAAAAATTAACAGTAGAAAAGAAATACCAGAACTTAACAACGATTGCTGAAACAAAGCATTTTAAATTATAAAGAATTAATACAGTAAAGTCTTTTTCAGGGGTGATTGTGTTCCGGTATTTTACCCGATTTTCGGTATTTTCATGGTCGATTCTGGAATTTTCATGTTCGAAAATACCGATAATAAAATATTTTTAATCATGCTTTTATCTTCAAACCACCGGATTTTTTTTTGCTTTTTTGAATTTTCGATGATTATACCGATAATTATTAATAATATTTATTGAATAAAAATGTTGAGATGAAATTATAATTGTTTTTTTACTTCAATAAATTATTTTATTTGCATCTTTTTTTTTATTTTGATGCCTTCATTTAAAGAAATGCAATCGATTTGCATCGGATATGAAAATCGGAATTTTCTCATTTTTGACGCTTATTACCATACATTAATTTTTATATGTATAATTATAAAATTAGGAGTGCTTAAGTAATAGGGGCTTTAGTTTAAACCCCCCCCCCCCTTCCACTCTTTAAAACTTTCAGGTATTTTTTTACGAACTCACAATCACCCCTGCTTTTTGCAATGAAGTTGTTTGGTTCCACAGCTAAAAAATTCGTTATTTGGGAAAATTTTTGTTTGAAGATTCTTTGCAGTTGCTTTTTTTTCCAATTCACTTAAAATCAAATCACAACGATCAAATGTCACAAGTTTGATCACAGAAGCCTCCACTGTACAACACAGTGGCCACTGTGATCAATTCAAAATATAACTAATTCACAAACTTAAAAAGATTAAATGAAAAAAAAAATTGACAGAAAAAAGTATGATCACCATGAAATTCGATATGGATGGGGTTTGTACTTTTGCTTGTTTGCCTATTCATAGGGGTGAAAGAAGGGGGGCATTTAAAAGTTAGTCTTTAAATAAAGAAGGTTATTTTACAGCACGTTAAAAAAATACATACCAAGCATTTTAACATATCGCTCATGGGCTGCAATAGTGGCACAACTGAAAAAATCGTGTTTTGACATAAACGGGTTTAAAGTTTTCATTGCAATGGGAAATGAATAAGAAACGCTTTAATGTGCTGCCTTCTTACGGCCTAATATTGAATTATGAGCTGTGCCAGTATTGCGGCTCAAAAGAATGTATTTTTCCTATTTACACCTGTCCTTTGTTAAAAACGGGTGTTTTTTGAGTTGTGCCACTATTGCACTCAGTGAGCGATATGCTATGTGGACTAGACACAATGCACTAATATTAAACCATTTTTTAAGAACCAATCCCCTTCCCCACACCTTGAAAAGAAATTCTGGTACATAGACAAAAGAAATAAGATTTGAACTTAAATCTGTATTATACCTCTTTCGAGCATTCTCACTGCTTCACCCATGTATGGAACTAGAAGCCTATTAACTACAAAGCCTGGTGTGTCCTGTGAGAAAAAAAATTTTAGTTTAAAGTAAAACTAAACATAACCAAATCATTAAAACAATATACATTTGAAGACTACCTTACTTACTTTACATGTAATTGTTGTTTTTCCAAGCTGGTTTCCAAAGTCCATCATTTTATTATAAGTATCTTCACTAGTTTCATTAGTGCGAATAACCTGAAAAAAAGGATATAGGTTGAAAGGTATTTGTTAATTTTCACTAGTGTTTTGAATATCCTCTTGTTTATATGTTGATTGCCAGGCTACAAGATAACTCATGATATGTGAGCTCAGCTGATGAGTCCACTTTGAGTTAGCTTGAAGTTCCTGGATTTGCTGTTTTCATACATAGTGGAGAGTATACGTCATACTCAGGCATAAGTAGAGATATTTGGCTTCAGGGTTTGTACCATAAAATCCAAACTAGCTCACAAGTACGTTGGTTTTAACCCAGCTCACATTCTGCGATTTTTTTCATAGGTTGGCAGTCAAGTCAGCATGTTAACAAGTTAGATCCAACCAACATAACAGTAAAAATTTTAAGAAAAAAAAGGACATGAAAGTCTTACAACGCCATCCAAGGCCTCAAACTATTTATGACACTCTTGCCAAGTGACCTTGCAGACATTCATCATTTCTGTTTATGGAGGAATAAGGGACTGAAATTTTTTGATGTTATAATAACCAAAGTGTTGGTGGGAAAAAGAAATTGATTCTGACTCCTTTGCCTCAAAATTAGTCTGACTCCGACTCTTACTCCGCAGCCCTCAAACTTTATTTTCAGAAATCGGACTTAATACCTCAGACTTTAATGACTCGGAGAGAAAATAATCAGCCAGAATTCCAACTCTTGGAATTTCAAAGCTTCCGGCTCCAACTCCTTTAACCCAAAATCATTCCAATGATTCTGCGGCCCTGGCTACAACAACCAAGTTCAACCGTATATTAATTGAGTGATTAAAAAAATAAAACTTGAAAATGTCCATCTCTTTAAGAAATTGCAGTATACCCAAATGTATACCTTTTCTAAATACTTAAAGCAGAGAATAGTAAAAGATTCAGAAGAAGAACAATAGCTTTAATAAACTGACATTCCAATGGCCTATTCAATGCCATGCAACATAAGTTTAGATTGATAGTAATTTTCATCCCCAATTGTGTAATTTTTATTTATTATAATTGCATGTTATTATGAATTTTAACGTACTAACCTCCAAAAGTTTCATAACAGGAACAGGGTTGAAAAAATGTAAACCACCAAATTTGTCTTTCCTTCCAGTAACACTAGCAATTTCAGTAATTGAAAGAGAAGATGTGTTGCTTGCAAACAATGTGGTGCTATTACAAAGAGACAAAAAGGGAAATTATTCATTATAACTGAAAAAAATAAGTAAAATATTTTAATGTTATACAACAAAACATATTTTCGGTTTTTGTGGTTTTGCTAATGTCATCAAATTTTGATGAAAAACTTTTCAATATGATGAGTATTTCAATAAATCTATTTGTCACTAACAATTCATATTTAAAAAAAATAGTAGAAATAAAATTCTAACCGATCTTTAAACAAAGTGTGATTTATAGTACCGTAAAATGGGGTGGGGTGAATCGGAACACTTTTCAGCTTTGATTGTAAAAAAAGCAGTTAAAAGATTTTTTATAAATTTGGTTTTTTGGGTAAAAACTTCGGTCTTGCTTTACTTTTCATATTCCAAGCAAAGACAAAACATTTTAAACAATTATTATTAAAATATATAGGAAATAATGGGTGTTCCGAATCACCCCGCTGATAGGGGTCAATCGGAACACATGCTAAAATTTTTATTTTTTCACTTTAACCTGTAATAGGTCTCACAAACATGAGTAATGTTGATGGGGGAGAATAAGAACAGATAATTACTGTCAAATAAATGTATAATTTTAATACCAGTAAATGTTTATAATTTGTCAAAGTTCAAAATAATATTGAACTTATGAAAAATGAAAAGTAATTTTAAGAAATGCTTTTAAATTGAAATACAAAGATTTAACATTTATGGAAGTCACTCATGTCGTCCACAAATATGTACTTGTCCTTAAAACTAGCAATTGTGACTTGGCTTAAGTTTTTTCATAACATCTCCTGGGATAAACTTTGCCTTTTCTTTAGTTTCTTAAAATCTCTGGGTTTCGGGGATTGTCCTGAAAGATTTTTTCGCTTATTCATCACTGTTTGTGTGCTGGACTTTTACTACCTAAAGTTTATGCTACTTTTCCCCTCGTATTTTAAGTAAAAAAAGTCTCCTGGAGAAAAAATATTTTGAAATCTGCAACTTTTTGTCATTCTAAGATCAAGTTGCTCACGAGAAGGGATAAACAGTAATAAATCCCTGTTCTTGTCTTGATTAGAAGAATTGGGGTTAGAATCTTGATTTTTCAAACAGCTTCCTTCAAATAAGTTTGAAGTGGAACAACAGAACTAAGTGTTCCAATTCACCCCGTAATTTTTTTTCCTATGGCATTTTTCAGATTTCTTCATTTTTATGATACAATTTATAAAGAATGTAAATTCTAATGTGGTATTCTGTTATTCAGATACATGCATAGTTGAAACATGCAACTCTTAGTTTTTAAATATAAGATGGTTTGTTCATGCATATGAAGTTTTGCAGTCTATGAAAATGTGATGTTTTCTAGCATCCCACGTGCAGCCCTCCTTAGAAGCTAGTAGCGTTGCCACATTGACAAAAGTAATTTTTTCCTACTTCCTATGATCTTACCTTTCTAAAAAAAAATCCACGGCGAAAAATACCCAATAGTATATTAATGAAGAATTTCTTTGTACGGTAGGGAAGTTTTGTTCCGATTGCCCCCGCTGTTCCTATACATCCCATTTTACGGTATTTAAAAAGTAGTCCTGACCCTCCTCTCCTCTAAGCGACCAAGAAAACCTAAACCTGCATTTTGAGGACTTTGATTTAAGAGAATTATTTGGAAATAGCCTCAGATCACTTCATTAATACAAAAGTGTTTTTCAGAAACCTTTTAGCAACATGAACAGTTCAGAAATTTTTAATATCATCCCAGTTTGGGTAATTTATTAAAATCTTATCAATGGCATAGCAAAATCGTATGCACAATTTATTGAGGTCACAAAAAGGTGATAGAAACACATTTCTTTGTTTTGTTTTTTAAAACAAAAAAGGAAATTTTCCAAAAAATTATTTCTCTATAGGAACTATGTACGATGTATACATGTTCAAAACTGAATTCAGTTTTTACATTTCAAAACTATTACTAAAGATTTATAATTAAAAAATTAAGTTTGAAATTTTCTACAAATAAGAAAGTTGTAATTTTGATATGGAGTTAAGGTAAACCTCAAATTTTGCTATAGGAACCAACCATATAGAACAAATAAGTTCAAGATTAAATTCAGTTTTTAACCCTTAAAACCGATGCTAGTTAGTCATCATAATAAAAAAATTAAATTTTAAGTATTTTGTAAATAATGAAGCTTATAAAAAAATAGACTGAAGTAACAATTAAGCATTAAAACCGAGATGAAAATATAAAAAATAAGACATATATTTTCATGTTTTACTTTCTTACTATGATTTATTCAAAATCTGATTGCATACCTTGGAGCAGCTTTATCCAAAGCTCTAAATAAGTCCTGTTTTACATAAATATTCTCAACAATGGCTTCAATTACAATATCTGCAGTTTTTGCAGATTCATCAGGGCTTGTACTAGTCTTTAATTTCTTCAATGTATTTGAAACGAAGTTATCTGCTTCCTGGAAACCAAAAAATAAAAATAGACATTAAGTAACAATACCCTAGTATGTTCTTACTTTATAAAAACTTTTATGCTTTTTTAATTTAGAAAATAGGTTCAAAAATTAAAAAAAAAATCAGTTATTTCATGAAATAATAAATAAAAAATGCTTTTATGTGAATCATATTTTAAATTTTGCTACATGTTTACTCTTTTATAAATAACTTAATTTATACATTTTTCCATCAAATACTTTTTAAATCTATTCCTAGTGTTTCTACAACACATCAGGTTTTTACTGCCCCCAGACATCTTTAATGAATTAGCATATTAAGGATTATTTTTAATTTGCAATGAAAGAAAAGCTGATTTCACTTAAACAGCTAGTTTGTGTAAACCATAGCTTAGAACAAGTAGAGGAAAAGTTATGTCGCCACACGAAAATCTGGTAAGTAATCCACATTTAAATAATGGAGCAATGGTTCCACCATTCCCCCTCCCCCCCCAAAAAAAGAGGAAAATACCTCTTAAAACAACCCCAAAATATTTTAATTGTGCAGTCCATACTATGATCCAAGCAAACTTTTACAACAAAACTTGAGTACAATAGATGGCAAAAATACAAACCAATACTAAGATTACATTAAAAATTTAAAACTTCCCAATACTGATTGCTGAGCTGATATTAAGATGAACTTCACATGTCAAAACATAAATAAAATTTAAATACATTTAAGAGCAAGAATCTGAGAAACTGTCACGCCTACATTATGAGATGATTCATAACCTCTCAGATTTTCTCCTAAAAATTACCAAATGTTATTATCTTATTGAAAGATCAAATCCAGAATGTTTTGTTCTAAAGTTGAGTAGTTTAGTTTTTATGGACCCCTAAAAGTGAAGGTGCGGCATCAAAAATTAAGCGGATTTTCAAGACATGGAAGTTTCTATGAGCAAACACTCTAACCAGGAACTGTTGAACTCCAATTTTCTTTTTCAGGGGTCTGTCCAGGATTTTTCACAGGGTCCGTTTTTTGTGAAAAACTAAATAATTTTGTGAAAAATCAAATAATTTTGTGAAAATCAAACAATTTTGAAAAAAAAAAAAAAACAATTGCAAAAAAAAATTTTTTTTTTAATTAAAAAAAATAAAAACCAATTTCATTTATTTTCCTCGAAAAAAAGCACATTAAATGTCAAAAATGCGAAAAGTCCGATTCCTGTAGTGGATGCTAAGAGATTGCAGTTTTCAAAGTGATCATTCAAGTGACATCAAAAGCATAAAAACGGAACATAAAATAATTTTTTTTGGTGAATTTTCTTCACAATTGCATTTCAAAGGTCTATAGTAAACGTATTATTGTCTGTTTCCAATTAATGCAAAACTAAAATGGAGCGATCGTTTAACATTTAGACTAATAAAATAACAGTTAATTTTGCTTTAAAAATTTTAAAATAATGATCTGAGCAAAAAATAACGCGAATTTTCATTTATTTGATCCTAATAAAGAGTAATTAGCTTGAAAAGTAAGTAAAATTCGATTTTCATATCGGATGCAGAGATCGCTTTTTTCAAAATGAAAGCATCATAAATATAAAAACGATGTTTAATAATTTATTAAAGTCAAAAATTTTAGAGCTGCATTTCATCAGGTTTATATGATGAATGTCATTAATAATCACCGACATATTCGCCAAAAATTCGGAGGAAAAAATACGGTAGGGAAACAATATTAGAAGACGCAAAAATACAATAATTCCTGAATATAACTAAAACACCACCCTTGTAAGCATTAAAAAATAAATAAATAAATGAAATTTAAAAAAAAAAAAACAGATAATTTTCTGCCAAAATAAGGTCAAAACATCGCACCAAAGACGTCAGATGGAGATAATTTTAATTTTAAATAGTAGCTGATCGCTCTACCCAGAAGCAATCCCATTTTTTCTCCAACCCTAGCTATCTGTTTGCAGTTCTAAGTTCATTCCGCTGATAATTGCTATTATTATTATTTTCTTTATGTTTAAGTTCATAGCAGGGAGAAAAATCCTTACTCTGCACCTCCAGAGAAATCTATAACAGCAACATCACAGCAAGCCACTTTGATTTGCATATGATAAAACAAACAAACAGAACCATTAAAGCAAAACTACCTTTTTTAAGTTGTTAATTTCTTTAAAAGAAACCAACAAAAAGTGCTACATTTTACACTAAAGATTTTTTGCTTGCCCGAGCATCGCAGGACCAGGCAAGAAGTGCCGACTTTTTTTTTTCGCTAAGTTGGCGGATAAACGATTTCCTTCTTTAACTTGAGAAAAGGCCCAAAAGTTATGGGCTTTTACACAGAAATATGCTATGCATTATTTTGATTTCAGATTTGCTTTTTGAATGAATCATGTGTGAAATGTACGTTTGTTTGATTAGCATTTTGTGAAGGGTCCGTTTTGCTTGATCGTATTTTTGTGAAGGGTCCGTTTTGCTCGATAGTATTTTTGTGAAAGGTCCGTTTTGCTTGATCGTATTTTTGTGAAGGGTCCGTTAACGGACCCGAATTTCCTCTGGCCAGACCCCTGTTTTTGTATATGGAATACAGAAGGTTCAAGCTTTACAAAATGAATGTTAAATTTGTGGTAAGTTGTTGCCGTAAGGCCAGTGAAGGCCATCAAAACAAGGCATTTTTGACGTTTTTTAGCATTTTTGAGGTCTAAAAACAGCTTGTACATTTTAGTTGCCACGGCAAAAGTAGTGTCGTTTGAAAGGCCAGTGTAGCAGTGTTAATTTTTTTTTACAAAAAATGCAGGCAAAAATACATTTTTTGTAAAAAAAATTTTAACATTTCCCCTCAAAGGACTCAACTGTTCTGTTGAGACAAGGAATAGAGTATGACATTGGCAAAAAAATATTTCAATATGTTGTTGGCAGAGGAAGTTATGACCGTTTGAAAATCTGTAAAATATGACATTTTTTATATTTCGGCCTTACACAACTAAAAGCACGTTGAACTTTCCTCGGTTGTTTATACATTATTTTAAAGTGCTTACACTGGCTTTTCAAGTGACAGTACTTTTGCCGTGGCAACTAAAATGTACAAGCTGTTTTTGGACCTCAAAAATGATTAAAAACGTCAAAAATGCCTTGTTTTGATGGTCTTCACTGGCCTTACGGCAACAACTTACCACAAATTTAACATTCATTTTGTAAAGCTTGAACCTTCTGTATTCCATATACAAAAAGAAAATTGGAGTTCAACAGTTCCTGGTTAAAGTGTTTGCTCATAGCAACTTCCATGTCTTGAAAATCCGCTTAGTTTTTGATGCCGCACCTTCACTTTTAGGGGTCCATAAAAACTAAACTACTCAACTTTAGAACAAAACATTCTGGATTTGATCTTTCAATAAGATAATAAACATTTGGTAATTTTTTGGAAAAGATCTGAGAGGTCTGGCATCACAAGCGTGACAATCTCTCTGATTCTTGCTCTTAAATGTTTTCTAGATAAAGGAAAAGGAAAGAGAATGACGGTAAAATATACTAGTTACAAAACTAGAATGAAGTGGGAAAATTGAAAAACCTTTTAAAAGATTTTCTTACGTGCTAATATGAATTGCAAGTATTTTGTTTGTTAACAAATAGAAACTGACAACAGATTAAAAATTTTAAATCATTAAGTTTTCCTTCATTGTTGGTCAACAATGACATTGTTACCAGTCCTGTGAATAAAGGCTTAGATTAATGGCGAAAAAACCGTAAGTTTTGAAGTTTTAAATAATATTTCTAGTAATTGAAGTCATAAAAAGACAAAAAACATCCTTGGTCAAGTTTTAAAAAATGATTTAGCAAAATCAGTTCATCTGTTGAGGAACTATGGTGCCACAAACAGATACACAGACAAGTCAAACTTGTATCCCTTTTCCTTGTTGCATCAGGGGTTAAAAAATGAAAAACTGCCAAGTAAGTTATGACAGGAGCACCTGAGGATACTGACCTTTCTTTACCTTTGATTAGAAACTAAACCATAACGAACAATCAATAAGGTTATTGTTTGACAAAATTAGTAGCCAATATTATGCAAATTCGTTCAATAAAGATGTGATTTTATAAATTGTTTTAATAGAATGAAATTATTAATATACAAACTTGAGCATTTTCTGGATATTTCTTCTTGGCTACCCTTTTCAGACTTTTTTCAATATTAGCAGTTGCGTTTTTAAGAACAACATCTGAGACATCAACTAGAGTAACCTCATGGCCTGTTTGAGCTGCAACCTGAAATTTTTAAAATTAGTTATAAATTAGAAACCTGGCTATTGTTAAAGATTTTCTTTAAAATTGAAAATAAAATACTCAATTCAGACAAAAGAAAAAGCAATATAAATGAAGAACCAATTTTAATTATTTATGTTCAATATTTTTTACATGGGATATAAAATTATCAAAGGAAATGATCTCGCAACATGTGTGTTCGAAGTACATGTTTAAGAACATTGGCCTTTGGATTCTACCCATAAGATAAATGTTAAATTATGCTACCCTAAATGTCTTGTTCAAACTACCAAGTGTAGTTTCTGAAGAAAAAAAAAACTTTCTTGCTTTTTAATATTCATAAAGTTATCAAATAATACGGAGAAAAAAAGTTTTAAATGTGCTGGTAAATGTATAATTAACGAAATAAAAAATGCCAGAATCAATAAAATACAGAATAGGGAAGTTTTTGATTTTTTAATTTTATTTTTACAAGATGGAACAACATACATAATCATCATTGGTGGAAAAAAAATTGCGATACAAAAATTGCGATTTTTTTACACCCTGTTTATTAGATTCTATGTAAGCCAGACTATTTTTCAAAGAAATTGTAGACAAATCCATCTTATTTAAAATTACCACTTGTAACAACATGTTAAAGCATTTATGTTTTTCCCAATAGTTATTCACACGTTTATCAAAAATTCAGGGAAAAAGTTCATCGGATTGATCCTAGAGATAAGAAAACTTGCACCACCCTTAAATTATTTCAAATGTTTGCTTTTTATAATATTTCTGCATTCTACATAAAAAGTAAACAACGTAAAGCAAATCTGTGCTGAATGTATAGATTAAACTAACGGCTTACAAATATATCATTTAAAATTTCATATCCAGTGATAAGAGAAACAATTACTAGACGATAAATATTACAATGCAATAATGATAATTCATCTTGTAGAAATAAAATGCCAGCAGATATTTATTCATTTTGAAGGAAATTAAGCATTTGATATTGTTAAAATTTAAAATTAATTGAATATTCTTACTTGGGCTATCCCAGAGCCCATCAGACCACTGCCTATAACAGTCACATTTTTAAGAATCATATTAGTGACCGATGAAGATGAAAATGATCTGACGGAGTTCAACAGCTTAAATGCCATTGTATAATACCAATTAATATTTACAATGACGTTAGAAAGAGAGAATTTTAAGGAATTTTGGGGTGCTTTTGGGTAGTGGACAGATAACAGACGACAAACTTGTTTGCGAAGAAAGTTTCGTTGCCACTCGTGAGTCACTAAAGCATTTTTCCCCCATGTCCATCAGCGAGAATGCTTTAAAAGCTGAGCAAACCCCTTAATTGAAGACCACAAATTTTATAAATGTCTAAATACTTTCCAAAGCTAAAGCTCAAAAGAATTACTGTCGAAAGTTTTGTAAGCAATATTTTCGTATTTCGATCTATCGAAAACAAAAGATGATTGTCGTGGCAACACGTAGAAGCTTGTTGTAATTTCTGGAATTTTACGATTTTGGGTGAGAATAATGAAAAATAATTATGGTTTATGTTATGAAAGGGATTTTGGTGGAATGGTAAGATGTAGTTCACTAATAAATAGTTAGGGAATATATTTATACCTAAGATATTAGCTTTGTTGCAGAATTTATGACAATAATCGCTTTACTTTGGCTACATCGACAAGACCGGAAAACAGCATCTTGTCTTCGGCGACATTTGAAAAGATTCATAGAACCTCGGTTGTCGAAGTCTTTCATTTTACTGATATTCAGCACAATTCTAAACAGGAAAATGATCATGTTTTTAATTTTTTTTTTATATTTCTAAATTCTAATGAGAAAAGTGTCTGTCTACCTTTGGCACTGAAATGTTTAGTGTTGTATTGGGATTTCTTTTTTTTTCCCTGAAAGAGGGGAAGATTATCATTCTTCGGAGAGTGCCATAGCTTTTGAGAGGGAATTTTATGATGAATTAGAGTGTTGGAGTTGAAAGTTGGGCCACACAGTCGCCCAACTTTCTCCTTTCTTTCTGACAGATAGCTACAGGCGCGCATTAATGGAAGGTCACTGTAACGTTCCAAAAATTTTATCCCGTAAATTTTGCAAATTTGGAGGCCACGAATTGTAAAATTGCACTTTCGCTTAAGAAATTTAGATTGATGTTACATGCGTATATTTTATCATTGGATAAAATTCAGAGTTTTATTTAGTTGATTAAAATGTTTCCCCATTCCAAAAATTCAAGTTTTGGGTGCCCCTAGTTCTTTGGGGTCAAAAATATGTAGATAATTGAAAAAATTATCAAGAATCTCAAATAGCAATAACTTTCCCTTTGTCTTTTTTTTTTTTTTTTTTTGAAATAATATCTGCAGGAGTAAAAGATGCTCTAAGATCTAGGTTTGAAAAAAAGTTCTGAAGTTTCCTATATTTCGACTCTATTTTTACAACTGTTCCAAAGTGTCTATATTCCTATATTTTGTCTTCATCTTTATGAAAAAATATTACAAGAGTATAAGACACTTCATATGAACTTGATCAAGGCTTGACGAAAGATAATTCAAGAAACTGAAAAATGACAGATGCCTTAATTTTTTTAAATCTCCACTGACATCTATCTATTTAAATTTTATTTTAATATAATGTATTATTGATGATACTTTGAAGTTGTTTAAAGAGATAATAGCTACACAGCAATCCATTGTTTATCTGACAAGCACTTCAAGAAATTTTTGTCTTCTAAGGTGTCTCCTAATGTTTTTTCTCTTGTGTTACTCCCTCCTTGTTCTAAATATTATAAGAATTTGTTATGTAAATATTGACCACAACAGCCATGCATGCACTTTTAGTTATCATTCATGCTTGATAGCCATTTTTTCACACTCATATTTTTAAGAGTAATAAATGAGAAAAGAAATTTTAAACATAGGTGTTTTTTTAATGTGTCCCCTTCCCCTGTGTTGCTATTGAATTATCTAAATTTTTAATTATTATTTTGTTTAATCCATGTTTAAACTATAAGCCTGAGTTAAAGGGAAAAATCCATATACTTTTGCATTGTTTCTATCAAGATATAAATACTTTGTGGCTTTAGATTATTTTTGTGTCCTATGCATTACTAGCCCCTTTCTTATTGTGATGTTGGTAATAGACAAGAAAGGAACACAGAGAACTTAATTTTAGTTTTAACACTGAGTAAGAACCTGAATGATTTTGATAACCAGGGTCTGTACGCTCCTTTAAAACTCATAATAGTCTTTCATTTAGGAAATATTTTGAAAGGCCCTTCAAAAACCCCTGTATTTTAATTCTAATTCCTTCAAAACTTCTCTATTTTTACCTCTTGAGACTACATCTACAAGTCATTATCAATTTTTCTCTTTTGCAGTTTAACAAATATTGCATATCTAATTACACATTTCCTCATCTCTTTTCTGACAAGCAACACCAAAGATGTAGTCTGAAACTGAGTTTTTGAATTGGCGACGGCTACTAAGTTTTTTGGGTCTATTGACCACTTGCCTCTTATAAAATTTCTGAAACTTGACCTTTGCTTTGAGAAATCAATGTATTTATAGATAAGTGGGTGCAGTTTTTATTGGTTTTCCATGAAATAATTTCAAATTTTAATATGCCAAAGAATGCTGTTATGTTTCCAATGCAGAAGTAAGTTCTTTTTTTTTTCTAATTAAGCAACTTATGCAGTTACAAGTTGTGTGGCTTATAGAGATTTGTGTTACATTTATTGGTGGTTCAAACTTTAAAGGTATTTCCGTTGAAGGTACAGTCAAGTCTCGATAACTCGGGGGACCGGCTAAAAGCTTCAAGCTATAAAAAGTTCCCACAGCCTTCTCATAAGTCTGGGGACCGAAGGGATACTTCGAGGTAAAGAAGTATTCGAGTTATGGAGACTCCACTGCAAAAACAACAATCTCTTTTTTTTTTTTTTTAAATTTCATTTTTTAAATTCTTAAAAGATAGCTTCCTTTTTGAAATGACCTATCTATATTTGATTGTTTTTTTTTACTTTTAGTGATGCATCAATGAAACAATTTCTTCTGCATCTTGATGAAACTAATGCCTTCAGAAAGAAATTCATAATTGAAGACTTGGATGAGACACATCTGTTTATTGCTGCTGATATGCTTGAAGTTCTCCAAACCCGCATTGATGATCTGATGGATATGATCTCATTTCCCCTTGCAGAAAAATAACTGTATTTCCGATTTATACTTCCTTACTCTTGAACATTTCACATACTGACTCAAATTTAAAATTCTTGAAAAATGGCCGATAAGCGCGAATCGAATCGTCAGAAGGATGCTAACCAGCGCAAGGTGCTGGATGAGGCCGCTCGTAAGCGTCGCATCATGAAGCAATTAGAAGCCCTCGAAGCCGATAATTACCACGACGATCCCCATGCGAATTTAGTGATGCACAAAAATGCCCCGAAGTTCGAAGAAACTCTGGAGCACAAGAAACGGAAGAAGCTGAAGACAGAGCCGTTCAAGCAGCGGTTTCGTAAGAATTTCACAGCTTTGCTCGAAGAGGAAGAGCAGTATTTCACTAAAGATAAAATCAACTACATAACTGCTAAAGTCCCGCCTTCCAAGTACCCACCGAGACATTTCTGTGCCGTTTGCGGGTTTAGTTCAAATTATACTTGCGTGCAGTGTGGCACTCGTTACTGCTGTATCAAGTGTCTCCAAGTGCACCGGGATACCCGTTGCATGAAGTGGACTGTGTAATAAATGTCCCCCCACCCGAGGAATGCTGCGAAATTTGAAGAAATGGAAGTTCAAAATGAAGGGATGCATTTATTCAAACAAATAGTTTCTGCAGTTTACAGTAGGTCTGCCATGCAAAATGCAAAAGTGACATCTGCAGCTGAGCTCAAAAACGAAAAAAGTTTTAAGTCTCCATATACTTTCACTTTTTCAGAATTTTTGTTTTTAATATTTCCTATTCCCAAATGCTATAAAATATTGTACTTAGGCAAAATATTTTACGAAGATCCATCTACTAGTGACTATAACTGAATTTCGATTTTGAAAAAATATGCAGGTATGACTTTTGTACTTAGTACAACAGGGTTGCTCGTATGAGGAAGAGCAATATATTTCACTTCAGACAGAATCAACTTAATAACTCAATTGAAAAGTTATCCTTCCAAGAATCCACCAAACTTTTCCCTGCCATTTACGGGCTCTAACTACATGTGCGTTCAGTTTGATTTTAATTGCTGTAACAAATGACCCTATTCACACAGAAATACTGTTGCACTTAAAATAGACTGTAATAGCCTCCTTCCAAATTTGAGCTAAAAATATTGGTTTCAAGTTTTGATTATTTTATGAAAATGATTTGAAAGATCAAAATCAATGTCTTGTTTCATGTTGGCAAAATTAAATTTTAAAAATTTTTCTTTTTGATTTGAAATTAATTTCTTTTTTATTATTAGCTTTTCTTAAAGTATAAGAAATTGTTTTTCTAAATAACTTACAGTATGTTTTTTGTAAACTGTCATTTTAATGACAGCAAAGCTTGTGCAGAGCTTTTATTTGATTTCTTTTTCTGAGTTTCTAGAGCGATTTAATTTATTTCTATTGGTTGTTTGAATTTGCAGAACAATATCTTAGTATATCTTAACTTTGTTTAATTCAAGATGTATTTTACATATGTGCTCTAAGAAAAGTTTTCTTACTTCCAATCTTGTAAGATTATAGGTATCGATTTTTTTCTTTTTATTTCGGTATATTTTATATGTTTATGCAAACTTTCTTACCCTTATAAATAAAAGGTGCATTTTTCATTTCAGCGATAACATTTTATAATTTGTATTTGCTTTGATATGTATTGTTTGGATGAAAATAAAAACTTGAATTCAGCATATTTTGTTTCAAAAATTTTATTTGATCAAAAGTCATATACAAATATTCTTATGTCAGTAGTTTTTCAAAACAGCCTTGGAATCTTTTAGTTGGACCCTTTCTTAGTTGAATGCACTAGAAGACCAAGAAAGGAAGCAACTATTCCAAACAAGCCACCTAAGGTTTAAGGCTTGCCCTTCATGTCAAAGATCTTAGCTGATTTAATCCACTAATGACATAATTAAAATATAAGAACCGATGATTAAAAACACTAGTTCGAAACCAAAATCATAATTTGTAAAAAACACAACATTCATAATGATTCACATTTATGGCTGAGTAAAAAATGTTAAAAACAGGTTTCATTTTTTGACACAAGTTAACTTTTCGACAAAGTATAGTGCTCCTCTGGTAAGTTGGCATTCGACATTGACATTGTTTTTTTAGGGTTATAGGAAAAGGTCATTGGTGTGGATTTGAGGTGGAATATTTTTGCAAAACAATTACAAAAGTAACCCAACTCAAATTCAGTGCCAATTACCCTTTCCTATTGCCCGAAAAAGACAGAAACATTCATTGTCGAAGGCCAACTTACCAGAGGAGTACTATAAGCTTAACTTTCAAACCTAGATAAGCTGCATTATTATTAAAAGGAATAAAATTGGCTTTTTACAAAATACTTCTGTCTTATTTAAAAAATCCAGTTGCTACTGAACGACTTTTTCATGAACTTGGCTTATAGTGATGACATTTCTCATGAGGCGATATGTAGTGTCCAAACAGCGAAATCTAATTATCTTGACTGAGGAGATATTCGATGTCTTTCGCAATTGAATTGGGTTCCGTTGACGGATCATAACGCATGATGGGCATACCGGAACGATCAATTAAAAACTTCTCAAAGTTCCATCGTATGTCTCGGGTCTTTATTGGAGTGTAGAATAACCTTTTCTGATCGTAGAATTGGTCCCGAGTCGGTGGACAAAGTTTCTGTAAAATAATATTCAGTTTCTAAGTCAAAAATTTTAATATACATAAAATAGCTAGTTTTAAATTAAATTTCAAATCACCAATGGATCTGACTTTAACTTAACGTTTCATCAAATCATAAAATATAAATTATGAGCTTGAGTACGCACAAAGTGAGTGTTAAATACTTTTTATGATTTTACTCTGTAAAAAATGACATGAGTGACTCCATAAGAAGGGGTAACTGGGTCACCTGCCATTTATTTAAGCTCAAAGTCATCTAAAATGGGGGTTTGTGGATGTTGCTTGATAAAGTATCTAACACTTTAGTATTAAAGTGTTTTTCGTAAGAGCATCCATTGAGGAGATATTTACTTATATTTAAATCTGTATGGGCCATGCTCCACATCAGCGTAAAACGCGACCGAAATTGAAGGCAGAAACCGAAAATCCGGGTACTTTCCATAGGAACACCATTGAATCCATTTTACGCTTCTGCCTAATTTTTCTGCTTTACGTCGATGTGGAGCATGGCCCTATGTCAGAAAGTTAAAAACTAAACAGGAAACAATTGCATCTGTGAAATTCAATAAAAGCCTTTAAGCTCATATTTTGGTTTTATGTATAAATTAGTGCTGAATAAACATAATAGAGTTGATAAAGATCAATTTCGGTGAGTTAGAAAAAGTTATAAGTTTTTTTAAATAGTGGAAACAGTGGCATCGACTATTTGAAGTTTGCTGAGGAAGAATCATTTTTTAATCCTTAGTTACAATCCTAACATCATCTGCATCAAACCAATAAAAGTACCTATTTCTATTCTTTAGCAAATTTAGCAGTATTTTCCCCTTTGCATCATTTTCTAAAATTAGAGCTTCTTAATACTTCATGGATTTCTTTGATGCAAGTTTTACAAATACATAGAGAGTTCCCAGCTTTTACAGTTTTTGTCGATAAACTATCAATTTCTTCTATGTCTACCCCCCCTCCCCCCACCTATAATTATTTTTTCTTTCATTTCAGAAATTTCTTCGCCAGAGTTACTCTTTTCATTTTAAAATATTAAGTATTAAGAGGGGATCCAGTTACTCCTTATGGTGAAAACTACAGGATAAGTGGGACCCCTCCTCTAAAACACCTGCTAATTATAATTTATGTAAAAATATGTATTGCAGTGTGTACTCAGGGTTAAGCTGTACAGAAAAACTTCATGAACATAGAAAAATAATAAAAATCTAACCATGAAACACTTCAAAATATGTTGCTTGAACTTGCAAAAAAAATATTTTTTGAAAACTTTTTTGACATAAGTCCCTTGATCTAGAAAATAGCTCCATGAAACCCAAATGTATGCCCCATAATAGCGGATATTTTCAAACGAAAAGCAACTCTAAAAAAGAAGTTTCCAAGATGAAATAAAATATAATTATGAAAATCTAGAAGAGGAATTGATAGTTCAGCTACAAAAACTGCAAACGCTGATTACAATGTATTTATGAAACTTTCATCGACAAAAGCCATAAATTATTATGTATGAAGCTCTAATTCTAAGAAAAGATACAAATGTGAAAATTACTGCTAAATTTGCCAGAAATAATAGAAATATAGTTACACTTTTAATTGGTTTGACGCAGACGTTCTTAGAATTATATCTGAGGATAAAGTGAAAATGATTCCATGATTCTCCCTCAGCAAACTTCAAATTGACGCTACCATTAAGTTTTTTCATTTTCTTTTTCAACTGATTTTTTTTTTTTATTTACCAAAATTGATCTTAAATGTAAAAGCAAAACATACACTTAAAGGCTTTTATTGAGTTTCACAGACACAAATGTTTTGTATTTTGTTTTATAATTCTCCGTCATACAAATTTAAATGTAAGTAGATGTCTCTGCATTAACAAAAAGTATTTGATTCAAAAATGTTACGCACTTTATCAAGTACGATCCACAAATCCCTTTTTAGATACAGGAGGGGGGGGGGCTTTTTTTCTCTCTGTGACCCCCCTCCCCTCCCCCCCCTGCTCACTTTAAATTTAAATAAATGGCTGGTGACCCACTTACCACTTCCTTTGGGGTAAGTGAGTCACGCACGTCATTTTTTAAGGAATATAACAGTTAAAAAATTTTAAAGCATTGTTACAGGAATAATGCTGTAGTATGTTTATTAATTACGTCCAAGATCAAATGCGTCAATAAGTTTAAATAGTTTTGTTTCAAAACTTTTGTATACGGCTGCAAAAACGAGCTGCCCTAAAAAGGGGTCCCACTTACCCCAAACAACCCTATATAATATCCGATAGGAAAATTTAAAGACAATCAAAAGGAGCTTTATGCAAACAAGCCAATTAATAGAAAAACCCTTTATATATGTATTTAATAATGACTTGTGTCGCCACTCGACTGCAGTTAATTAATCAGTGCATGTCAAATAACGATAATAATAATAATGAGTACAGAAACCTATTGCTTTTGTTTAATTTTTTAGAAGTGAGAGAAAATGAGAAAACGTTAATTTCGAGTCATAAACTTAATACAGTGCCAGATCTTCGAGGCAAATCTTGAAACTACCTAACTGAATCCCTTACCAATCTTCCTTCAAGTTTTAAAATCGGGATGCAACGAAAAAACACAGAAATAGGATAAATTGGCAGCCTTTTCGAAGTTGTCGACTAGGGCTCCAGCTTACTTCACCCAAGATCTAGTGCTGACTTTATATGAAAGAAATTTAGTTCAGTATATACACACAGTGAATAAATGGCTGTAATTGCAAATTCTTTTGAAAAAGGCTGCAATATAAATCACAAAATATTAAGAGCGTTGAAAACAGCAGAACTATTTTCTGAAGCACTGATTCTGGAAAATTGATGAACAATTGACAATTTGTCTTGTCATAACCACTAAACAATCATGCATTACGGAAAATGAAAGTAAGTTCTAATTTGCATCACATCTTTAGCTTCAAAAATGAAACTGTTGATGGATCTAAACCTGTTTCTAAGATAGGTATCAACCTCTTAAAGATAAAATCAATATTTTTACCCAAGTTTTCAAGGTCTACATGAATTGTACCTCAGAAGTGAAGGAACATTCAAGAATTTCCGGGACATTACGTAAATGTTACAATATACATCATCTTAAAAACCAGTTTATAGACATATTAGCGTTTCGAAAGAGTTTTACAAAGAAGCAGCTCTTATTCTTTAAGACTTTTACCTATCAAGATTCTTATTTTTCTTTTTTTGACCAATATCTGTAGTAGAAATTTGATCGCCTCTCGCGTTAAACCATAAATTATTCTTTTATGACGAAACAAAAGCGCAAACCAGGGAGATTTTTGAATCAGACGCTTTTAAAAAGGCGAAAATTCCAAGACAAAAGGTGAAGTCTTTTCTGTGAAACAAGGCATGTAAACAATTAAACTTTCGAAACTAAAAATAAAAAGAAAAGAAATCCATCTGACAGGTGGCTTACTACACAAAAGTAGCGAATTCTTTAAAAAGAAGAAACAGAAACAAAGAATGAACTTTCGGTTTGACGACACAATACACAGCTAAGACAATCGATTTTATAACTGAAGGTGTGATTCCACCTCATCCAGTGCGTTATGTATTAAATGGGTACAGTGGAAGCCGAAACCGAAACCGCTCCGTAGCTCCTCCCCCTTGTGGGAAAACGGATGCCCTCGTATTAAATTGCCCCTACCTAGTTTTACTTTCTACTCCTGATAAACCAATTATACGCGTCGAATTCTATCATAGTGTTTTTTATTTGGTAACAACAAATATTTTTTCATAGTGTAATTCGAACATTGGCGGATTTACAATGTCGTAACTGTCACAAAATTACGGTAAGCCTGATTACTACGCAGACTAAACTAGGACCAGACAACCCGTACATTTTCTTTTGCATTAAATGAAAAATGTATGAAGTTGCATAATATTTTGGGCGGATCACAGAATTTTAATTAATTTTTCATGTTAATTAAATTTTTTTGCGTCTTCGCGTAAAATGTTTTTTTCGCTGAACACATTAAAAGTTTTATGAAATGATGTAAGTTAGCACATCATAGACAAACAAACAATCTTTTCATTCTATAAGAACCCTCGGCAATTGCGATGTACTGATGACAGACTGTTTTCTTGATTCTTTCGTAAAACTCGGGTGCTGTTGAAAGCTAATGAAGTAAATTGCTACTCCACAAAAAAACTGTAACTTTTTTTATATCCTACAACATCCATAAGAGATTCAAACACATGCCTGACGGGTATATCTCAAATGTATGAAGATCGTGTAAAAAATTAGTTCTCTACAATGGGTTTTAATAAAAAATTCACTCATTGAAAATAAAAATTGTTTCTTATTCATTACTTTCCTACAAAACGTTTCCGTTGAAATTTCAGGTTTTGTAACACGAAAGAAAAAACTTTGATCGCTATCTCTCCCGTCAAATGCTTTGAAGCAACCATAAGCCCTAAACACATTAGCGAGGGGGGGAGGGGAGTAGTTCACCCCTATCTTTGAGAAATTAATGTATTTACAACTAATTAGGCCTGTTTTTGCGGTTTTTTGGTATAATTATTCAGCATATTCCCCCTCCTCCACCTCTTCCAGAAAAAAATCAAAATGACGGGCTTGTTAGCAGCCTTTAAAAGAGAGACCACCTTCCAAAAAACAGGGACGTAACTAGAGGGGGGCAGACGGGGCTCGTGCCCCGGGCTCCAGATTTTAGGGACGCTGAACTGGCTAACCAACTGCATTATTTTTTTCCATTATTTAAAAAAAAAAAAAAGACAAATTTTTAAAAGCCAGCTCTCTCTAAAAAAAAAAAAGAAGATTCCGTTCAGATATTCACTTTAAAGTTCTCTCTCTCTCATTTTTAGAAAATGCTCTATAAATTTTTAGAAATTGAACTCATATGAGAAATCTTAAACCTTACTCTCAATCTAATTTTGGCACCCTCAGGACCAGTCCTAGGGGCAAGCAGCCACTTGAGAGGCGCCAAAGGAGGAGGGCGCTATTACAGCCGAAAAAAAAAAAAAAAACTGTTGGGAAAAATGTTAAATGCAAAAACAGAAAGAGTTTTTTTTTCTCCTAAGTTTTATCAACTATGTCCCACTTTCAGAAAGGAGGGACATATTAAATATATTATTCAATATGTGAAAAGGAAAACAATTACTCATTTGGTATTTGGTGAATTTATGTTTTTTTTTAAACAATTGGAAGTATTTCTTTTCTTTTTCTTAATTTCAAAATAAAAATTACTGAAAAACTTGAGATAAACTGAATGGAGATAGAATTCTCCTTTTACACAATTCCCGATTTTCCAATTCTGAATTCAAAAACCTGCTTTTGCTTTGAAAGTATTTAAGGTTACTCAGCTTGTATTTATTATTGTTTTTATTAACATGATCATTATTGTCTAAGTTGTCATTTGATGAGAAAGTAAAAACTTTTGCAGCCAAAAAAGCTCGCAAAATAAAGTTCTAATTTTTTTCGTTTTTTTTTTATGCAAGTGATGTAAAAAGCTGAAACTAAGTAGAAATGTATTTAAAATGTTTCTTCATTATTAGCCTTTTATTGAATAATTAAATACTCTTTTCTTTTATTTTAATTTACATTTTGATGCAGTCCACATATACTTCGATATCATTTTATTAATCTTTTCACATTTGAAATCGTTACAGTATGGGAAAAGAATAATTATGAGCTATAAGCTATTCTCATATTGAAATGCGTGAGAAGTTTCAGAAAAAAATTGACAGTTTAACTTGAAAACTAACTGATAAGCATACTTTCAAAAAAAAAAAAAAAAAAAACATTAACCATCTGAGCAGAAAATGTATGAGAAAATGGAGCACTAAAACCAATGTGCGTCGGTGGTCGGTCTAGCCCGATATTCAGGGGTGTGAAGAGGGAAAACTTGTCCCTTTGGCTTTGAAAAAGTATTGTATTTATTTAGTTGTGCATTTTGTTCATTTTCAATTTAATATACGTCTAGTATATAATTATATTATCAGACGTTGGTGTTATTTTTTTTCGACAAATATTTTATTTTAATGAGGAGGGGGGGAGAGGGGTTGGCGCCGAAGCGAAGTTCGAAAATGGCCTAGTTACGTCCCTGCCAAAAAAAAGACAGAAACTTAAAAATTTCAATAGCATGGTCTACGTTAAGAACCCTTTCTCCCCTCGTGAACGTCCATGCTTTATTAACAGTGAAACATTTGAACTCAATTTAAATTATGAAACGAAACAAATTAACTAAATGTGTAAGGTTATGAAAATAAACTGAATCTTATGTATACAATTTGCTATGCATTAACTCCCTCTCCCTGCGGTCGGAAAAAATAAAATTTCTTGTTGCACCAATACTCTGCACAACATTGGCGGCTGGCGTACCACAAAGTGGGGTGTCAAGAGAAATGGTGGGAGTCAAACTAAATGTAGGGGGGTAGAAGGCAGCGCACCTCTGAAGTCTTTTTTATTTGTAAAATTTGGCCATATTGTTGTATTTTAAGATTACTGATTATATGTCCACTAAAAATGCGGATTATGGCCTCAAAAATCAACCAAACTAGCTAACAGAATTTCCTCCTGGGGTTCAAAGTATGACAGTTCCATTCTTTTGAAATAACATGAAAAAAAAAATGGAAATTTCACCTTTTATTTATTTTGGTGAAATTCATCAATCCACTCAGTAAAAATCATTTTTCACTCAATCATTACTTTTTACCCATGAAAAGTGAGGGGACAGTCGCCCCCCTTGCCCCCTGCACGAGCCGCCTATGCTACACTATCTTCTTTAAACAAGCGAAAGGGAAAACTCTTCACCCTTGTTAAAAAGAAATGGAATGGTATCACCGATAGAAATAGTTCAGGCTTTTTAGAAAGTGCAGTCTAACGTTTTCGTGACTCAAATCAAGGACCTTCTTTTTCCCCAACGGCATGCCGACAAAAGCTTTAATCGGAAGATAACAAAAGGTGAAAACAGTTTCACAATGACTCGAAATCTCTTCAACACTTGTTCGAAATCGAGTCTTAAACCGGAAGCGCTTAGCTAATTTCATTCTCTACTGACCCCGTTCTCAATAACGGGCCCCTTGAACAACTTTTGCAAGAATTGCTTCATCACGGCGCTATTCTTTCCCGACTAAATTCTTAAGCTTCCCGCTGTTCACGAACCTTTCGATTACATTTGGGGTATCCTCAGGAATGTAGAACACAATACAGCAGGTAAAATCGTATCTGAAATCACAGCAGGAAAATATTTCGATATTTCTCAACTAGTTGTTCTTTGGAGGCTATAAATTTCGATCGAACTAAGCTGCTGCCGTAAAAGAAAAAAAAGATAAATAAAATACACATGTGTAATATGTGTGATATGTGCATGGATGTGCCTGTGCAATCCGGTTAAACTTTGATTATGGGTACATTTCTCATAAAATAAAATGAAAGAAATTGATAGATTTTTTGGTTGACATTACACCGAATTAAATGCATAATAAAACCAAAACAAAAAAGACAGCTTCAGAAAATACAGTGGACGCCGGTTAATTGAATCAGAGGTTAATTGAATCAACAGCTTTCTTGAATCAAATCTTCCAAAACAGATCAAAATCCAGAGTTATTGAATTAGCCGCTTTATTAAATAAAAACTGTATAGAACAAACGTGATTCATATAAGCTGCAGCCACGGTATTAATTAGCTCTTTAAAAGGTGTCTCTGTATTATCAATGGCTGCCTACTTATTTCAAGGATATTTTTTTTTTCGCAGTGACAAATTGCTATGTTTTCTTTTTGGAACTCATGCGTCGTGTAGTCCTTCTTTTAAATTGACAGTTTGCCAACGCCATGGCTCAGTGAAACGGAGTCAAAAAGAGTCCCGCTGCACCACCACGTAGGACATGGTAGCGAAAGAACACTCATTTATCGCAATTAGTTATTACGAAAAACATAATTTGAATTCAAGATGTCAAAATTTAAATTATTTTTTTTCTTTTCTTTTTAATTTGAATCTGCAAAAACATATTGAGGGTAAGTGGGTAAGTTATCCATGGCGCGAACTCAACAGTGCTTCCAAAAATAGAAATTCTTTCGCAACAATTTGGACGAAATAGTATGTTTATTATGCGAAAAACAGGTAAAGTACTTCGGAAATGGCAACAAACTAGTTCCTAAATGGGACTTACGTCAGAACAAAAAAAAAAGTAACAAAACAGGAAGCAAGCAAGCACCGACTGAAACTACACCTACACCTTTAATGATAAAGCTTTCAAGAATATTAAAAAGACAGAAGTTCAACAATCGCGGGTCATCTTTGTTTAAAGGCATTTCAATGAAGTTAAGGTGTTACTCACATACCAATGAGCAATCGCTTACATAATGTGGAAATCTCATTTGAAACAGGTTCTAAACTTATCTATAAGATTTTCTTTTACGTAAAAATGGCTTTCTTTAGTCCAACAAAAGAGGGAAATAGTGCGTCATCTGTAAGGAACTATCAAAGTTTGTATCTCTCAAGCAATAGCTTGTATTGTTTTTGTAGATTGCTCATTAATGGCAGGAAAAAAAAGCAAGTCTCCTTGGAGAAGAAGGCCGTACTTGGTATCTATCAGACAGCTATTAGTAAACGTCTTTATTTTAGCTAAAAAAAAATATTCCTCAAATTTTGTCTCTTTAGTTCAAAAACGCTAATGATTAATAGCTTATCAAATTGTGTATTGCTGTTTAGCTAACTACAAGAGTGACATTTCACTAAACTGTATTGGACTGACGTTAAATAAATAGTAGCCAGACGGGCAACGTTTTCCAATGGCTTTCATTTGTTATTGTTTGCTTGCACTGTCACAAGGCCAGTGACCATAGCAGTATGTTACTGGTGGTACAATGCAGCTTTTGTCACTACTATTTTATCAAATTGTATCCTTTAATTCCTCTTTCAACGTAGTTCAAGTTCCCATGACCAAACAAACTTGTTTATTTTGATTTCTTTATAGGTTAAAAAGAAGTTCGCTTTCTGAGTTGCAAGCTACTTTCAGACAAAGAGTAACTTGCGGTTGTTAACAAGAGCTCAAGATATTTAAAAAAAAAAGAATTGTAAATTCATACCTACCTTAAGAAATGAGTATAATGGATGTTCTTTTTCGCCGTTGATGTCTGTCTTCTTAAACAGCTGGAAGTTCGGCTCAAACCCGTTCCCGGGCCTTACGTGCCTAATTCCATTTAAAATTTCTAAGCCATTTCCTCCAGGCTCTTGCTGCAATTAGAAATAAACTGCATTAGAAAGAGAAATTGAAAGAAACAAACTGCACATCAAATCATATCAATAACACAA
>JAXGGA010016490.1:0-26555 GCA_038373865.1 Uloborus plumipes | reverse complement strand
GAAAACAAATATTGAATTTGAATGCTAATGTCACACTGTCGGACATTAAAGGGAAATGTGGGAAGAATTAGAAAACGCTGCTGTATGATTAACCCATTTATGCCCAAGTAAGCCACAAACGGGAAGCTGGTTAGTTACTGCATACAAAAACCTGTGATGGTTACATCATTTTACTAAAGCTGTTTTTCACAAGTTAATAGTCCTTCTTCTTGAGAAAACCAGTTAGAGCCACTATTTGGACATCAGAGTTTATTTATTGACAGCTATTTTCAGACAAATCAGTCAAGCAACGATCCAGCATGGGTAGCCACAGAAAGTAAGTTTTTTTTGCGAACTTATTTTTCATAAAATTAAACTATTTTAAAATGATTTGCTTAAAATTGATCACAGATGCCTTCTGTAATGTTACTTTGCAAAGTAAAGTCAAGTAAGGTCGTATTTTGCTCACATATCTGCAAAATATCCCATAAACAGGACGTTAAATAACTTAATAACTATGGCAACGGCGAACTATTTTAAGCCTAAAATGTATGTAAACCATTCCAAGTAAGAGTTTTAAGCAGATAAAAATTGAAAAAAAAATGTTAAAAAAAGCTTGGGCATAAATGGGGTTAAAGAGAGTTGGAAACTTTATCCCGCACAACATGCAAATACAAAAGCTGTTGTTTTTTACAAAGTATAAATACTGGTCAGAGAGAGGTTCCAGTTTAAAACTGTAAAGGTTAAACACTAATAAACTATAAAACTAGCTATTTTACACTTTATTGCTGTAAAACTAGCAATTTGATAGTTTATTACTGTAACAGTAGCAATTTATAGTTTATTTCCATAAAATTATCTGCATTATACTGCAAGAACAACAGGATAATACTGGCAGCAGAGGTTCCAGCGTAAAACTGAAAGACACAGTAATAAACTGTGAAACTAGCAATTTTATAGTTTATTACTGTGAACCTAGCAATTTTACAGTTAATTACTGTAAACTAGCAATTTTAGGGTTTATAACCGTATATTTTACAGTTTCAAACTGGAACCTCTGCTGCCAGTATTATACTGTTGTTTTTACAATGTAGTACAGCTCAAGTTTACTGCAATAAATTGTAAAATTTCTAACTTTAGAGTAAGAAATTAAAATTACTAGTTTTACAGTTTACTACTGCGCATTTTACAGCTTTAAATTGGAACCCCGTCTGCCACTATTAGAATATAAAAACAACAGTTCATTTTTTGCAGTGTAAGAATGCAGAATGACCCATTTATTTTAGAAGATAGAACACTAAAGTTATCGAATGACAAGATTCTTGTTAATATCTTCTAGCATGTTCGATCTAGAAGTTCAAAACTTCCTCCTGGAACTTGTTTAAAAGTTTCTGAGTTACCCGAAAAGTTTGTAAATTCTAATAAAACGTTAACCCATTTATGCCCAGTAGCCTAAAAACGGGACATTTGTTAGTTACTGCAAACAAATACATGTAATGGGTATATCATTTTACTAAAGCTGTTTTTCACAAGTTAAATAGTCCTTCTTGAGAAAACCAGTTAGAGTCACTATTTGGACATCAGAGTTTATTTATTGACAGCTATTTTCAGACAAATCAGTCAAGCAACGATCCAGCATGGGTAGCCACAGAAAGTAAGTTTTTTTTGCGAACTTATTTTTCATAAAATTAAACTATTTTAAAATGATTTGCTTAAAATTGATCACAGATGCCTTCTGTAATGTTACTTTGCAAAAGAAAAGTAAAGTAAGGTCGTATTTTGACTCACACATCTGCAAAATATCCCATAAACATCAGGACGTTAAATAACTTAATAAATACGGCAACGGCGAACTATTTCAGGCCTAAAATGCATGTAAATTATTCCAAGTAAGCGTTTTAAGCAGATAAAAATTGGAAAAAAAAATGCTAAAAAAAAACTTGGGCATAAATGGGTCAATATATTCCATCAAGTTCAATCTAGAAGTTCAAAGCTTCCTCCTTGAACTTTTTTAAAAGTTTCTGAGTTACCCGAAAAGCCTGTAAATTCTAATAAAACGTTAATAGAAGGTCAACTAAGGAGGTCACGTTATGTTTATTAAGATCGAACGCAAGAGTTTCATGAAAGAAAGAATGCCTCTTGAAAACTTCAATGTAATCCTCTATACTTTTGAAGAAAAGGACATAGTAAGTGCCTCAAGTACCGCTCGATAAAAGTTTACTCTTTTATGAAATTCTGAGACTTTTTGGTTTTATCCTAGTTGTCTTCCAGTTTAAGAAGATTTGTGTAATAGAATTTTTCAAGTAGATTTTGGTAAAAATCAGCTACGTGTATTACGTACTAAGCCCTTTTCAATTTCATAGAATTTTAATCGAATTGAAAAGTGGATAAAAGTGATATGTGACAATTTTGAAACTTACTTTTTACCGTGGATGAAGGTGATAAGTCCATCATTATCATGGCCCCTTAGTCACAGAAATGGTTGGTAACTAAAAATATGATCCCATTTTACCCGTTGAGAAAAATCCATTAAAAAATAACACAACATTTTTTTTTTTTTAAGCTTTTTCCAGAAATTAACAAACTGTCACAAATCACCTTTATGCACTTATCCCTTCAATTGCAGTTTGAAGATAAACTCAATGTTATTCCTGTACCTATAACATTTATTTATGTGTTAAAATTTTAAAAAAATACATTTATTGATGAAAGATTAAATTTATTAAATTGACTTTAGAGGCCAATTTTAAAATAAGTTAAGTAAGTTAACGTAAACTAGGTTATTAAAAATATTTAATAGGGTGAGTTCTGGTAAGTGCGTACCCTTTTTTTCAAAGTTCATGTTCTCAAGGATGCTGCTCTGTTGAAAAATCTTGTTCACTCACAATTTTTTTTTAGTTTTCTTTCCAGATCCTTTACTAAGATTTTCAAGCATATAATATTGTAACGAGTCCGTAGCACCTTCAACTTTCTTCAAATGAGCATTCCAATCTTGAGGAAGTAACTATAAATTTATTTACAAGTATGTACACTATTTACAATAAGAGCAGAAAACAATTGCTAAACATCAGCAATTAGGCAGCAAACACTACACTGTACTTTCAACAGTAATTCAGCACCACGTATCTAACGTGAACAGTAATTAAGAAATTACAAAAGCAAAAACAACATTCGCCCAAAGCGAATAAAAACGAGCACTCTCAGAAATCAACATCTGAAAAGAACTGACTGACTTGTGTTCAAGGCCAGCTATTTATACACGGAAAGAAATGTCCACAATATTCGAGAAAAACCTGGAATATTTTGTTTCATTCATAACTTGAATAACCCATTCACAAATTCTAGCGATAAGAAAAAAAACCACGCGAAAATTTCTTCACGCTTATTAAAGTTAGGGCAAGTGTAAAAACTACAAAGTGTTACAGGGCCGGTATACTAGTGATAAAGGTGATATCTTCAGATACTTTTGCAACATGACGTCAGATAAAACCAAAACTAATGAAAATGATGCAAGGCAGTAAAAACAACAACTATTTACAAGATTTGTAACATTGCCCCCTTCCCAAGGACTGCACGTCCCGGGCAGTACAATCCCCAGAAAGGAAGCAAGGGAAAATTTACAGGTGCACACATTACATGATAACCAATCGTAAACAGGATAAACAATAAAAATGAGAACATGAAAGAAATAATAACATTGATAGAGAAATATTACAAACAATTAAAGGCAAAAGTTATTTACAAAATTTACAAACAAATTACCATGGTAGCTCTACATTTAATTTACGAACTATGGCCATAGTATGGGGCTAGCCGATCATAATGGACAACCCTAGGTTTGGAATGTGATGACTTCTGGATCCTCACTACGACGTCGTTCAGCCGGTGAAGGACTGTGTAGGGTCCATCCCAATGCGACTGCAATTTGGGTGACAGACCTTTACGTCGGATGGGATTCCATAGCCACACCTTGTCACCTTCTTGAAAGTCATGGCCAGTGGACCTTGTGTCGTATCGGGTCTTCATTTTCTCCGTCGCGATGTTGATTCGCTCCCGTGCGAAGTGATGAACGTCGTCCAACCGGGCCTGGAGATCCTGGACGTACTCCTCAGGCGATGAAGGCGCATCTGGAGGGAGACCGAAGACGAGATCACAAGGCAGCCGAAGCTCTCGGCCGAAGAGCATCTGTGATGGGGAATATCCGGTGGTCTCGTGGACAGCACTGCGGTAGGCCAGCAGGAACAGAGGAAGTTTCTTGTCCCAATCCTGTTGATTTTTGGAGACCATAAGCGAGAGATTATTAAGGATTGTCCTGTTGAATCTCTCCACCATGCCGTCCGATTGTGGGTGTAGTGGTGTCGTTCGAGTTTTCTCAATTTTGAGGATTTTACATAGGCCCTTAAACACAGCAGAGATGAAGTTTCTCCCCTGATCGGAATGGATCTGCAAGGGTGTCCCATATCTCGAGATCCAATTCTGGACTAGAGTCTCTGCTACAGTGGTAGCTTCTTGATCCGGAATGGAATACGCTTCGGGCCATTTGGTGAAATAGTCAATGGAAACGAGGATGTATTTGTTCCCATCAGTAGTTTTCGGAAGAGGACCAAGAATGTCGATCCCGATTCGTTCGAAAGGAGCTCCTACGTTGTAAAGATGTAGCTTCCCGCGGCTTCTTCTCTTCGGTCCTTTACGGGCAGCACAGGCGTCACAAGAATGACACCACTTCTCCACGTCATCCTTCGCCTTGCTCCAGAAGAAGCGCTCTCGAACCTTGTGGAGGGTTTTCAGGATACCAAAGTGTCCTCCAGTCGGACTACTGTGCAACTCCTTTAGAACGTCTGGAATTCTTGATCTGGGAAGGAGTAACTGCCATTTGAATGCTTTACCATCGTCAGATTCCCATTTCCGATACAGGACGCCATCTCGCAACTGGAGAGATTTCCATAGAGCCCAGTATCTTTTCGTTGCAGGACTGTAGATAGAAACGTCTTGCCAACTAGGTCGCCGACTGTCTTTCTCCATTAACTCTATGATAGGCTTTAGGTCCGGGTCTTCAAGCTGATCTTTTCTAACTTGGTCGTCACTCCATTGATCAGGATCTGAAGATGGTGATGTAGCAGTGACTTGACAGGCAGTAGGGATTGTCGTCCCGTACTGTTTCTCAATTCGGGAGCAATAATGGCAGTTCTCGGAACAAGGTCTTCTTGATAATGCGTCAGCATTCCCGTGTGACAAGCCTTTTCGGTGTTTAATCTCGATGTCATATTCCTGGAGCCGCTGTATCCACCTGGCTACCTGGCCCTCTGGATTCTTGAAATTCAACAGCCAAGTTAAAGAGGCATGATCAGTCCGGAGCAGGAATTTACGGCCGTAGAGGTAATGATGGAAATGTTCTACAGCTTTAACTATGGCGAGCAATTCCTTTCTCGTGACACAATAGTTTCGCTCCGATTTGGACAAGCATTTGCTCCAGTAGGCGATGACATGTTCGTTACCGTCTATTTCTTGAGATAAAACAGCTCCAACGCTCTCGTGGCTCGCATCAGTGTCAAGTATGAAGGATTTTTCAGGCTGAGGATAAGAGAGAATAGGCGTTGATGTTAAAGCCTCCTTCAGCTGTAGAAATGCATCCTCGCATTCTTTGGACCATTCAAATTTTTGTTTGCTCTCCGTCAGCTTATGCAAAGGTCGTGCAATGTTGGAAAAACCCTTCACAAACTTCCTGTAGTACGTGCAGAGCCCCAGGAAACTTCGCAGCTGATGGACATTTTCGGGGCGGCTCCAATTCTTGACTGCAGATACCTTATCTGGATCTGTTCGTACACCTTCGGAAGAGATAATGTGACCAAGGTAGTTCACCTCACGGCGGAACAAATTACATTTGGACGGGCTTAACTTCAGGTTGGCCTCCTTAAGCTTTTGCAGCACCTTCCTAAGATTAGCCAAATGTTCCTCAAAACTGCGTCCTATGATGATAATGTCGTCCAAGTAGACAAGACAGGATTCATAAGAAAGTCCTCGTAACACTGACTCCATAAGACGCTCGAACGTGGCTGGTGCATTGCAGAGGCCGAACGGCATCACTTTAAACTGCCACAAGCCTTGTCCGGTTGTAAACGCCGTCTTCTCTCGGTCGTCGGGGTGTATCTCCACCTGCCAGTAGCCGCTCTTCAAATCCAGGGTCGAAAACCACTTGTGTCCGGAAAGGGTGTCCAGAGTGTCATCGATCCGTGGAAGAGGGTAACTGTCCTTCTTGGTGATGTCATTCAGGCGTCGGTAGTCAACACAAAATCTGGTGGAGCCGTCTTTCTTTCGGACCAAGACGATAGGGGATGCCCAAGGACTGGATGAGGGTTCGATGACGTCATTCTCCTGCATCTCTTTTACGAGGATCTCAACCTCTTCCTTCTTGGCGAACGGTAGTCGTCTTGGATGCTGCTTGATAGGGGGATGATCTCCAGTGTCGATCCTATGCTGCGCTAAACTCGTGCGACCAACATCTTCGGGTGTAGATGAAAACACCTGCTTGAAGTTGTCCACCAATTTTTCCGCAGCGTATCTTTGATCCTTCGATAATGGTGCACTCCCAATTAATTTCGAAGTCAAGGACTCGGAAGACACAGTCTCGGAGGAATCAATTCTTCTGATGATGCAGTTTACGGGAGTACAAGTTGCCAACACTTCTCCTTTCTTGATATTCCTCGGTCTTTCACTTACATTGGCGACTCTCACAGGAACTGCATTCCTTGAAAGGTCCACAAGCGTAGATGCCACTAGTACTCCTTTTGGGCTATTACTCTGGTTAGGATATTCAATTAGGCCGAATTTAAAGCTGTTGTTTTCCTTGATGGAGCCAGGTATTAGTATTTCTGATCTTGGGGGAATCAATAAATCTGTTTGGGCTATTATTTGATGAGCGGATTTTAAGTTATTTTCAGCGTTGAAAATTGCTATGTCTTCCCTCATCGAGTGCAGCTCATTATTTTTAAAGTCGATAGAAAAATCAAATGTTTTCAAAAAGTCCAGTCCGAGAATGAAGGGATCTGTAATGTCAGCGACAAATGCCGTGTGATGGTAAGTGGCGCTTCCGAACATTATTTCTAAGTTCACTTTTCCTTCAATCTCGATTTTGTCACCTGTCACAGTTTGAAGAGTAACGCAGGGCGGCGTCCATAAGATCTTGAGTCCAAATTGACGAGCCACATCAGTCTTAATAATGGTAACGTTGGCTCCTGTGTCCACAATCATTTCGCAGGGAAACCCATTCACATAAGCGTAAATGAAGAGTCCGTTGCAGCCGCCACTTCTTGAGGAAATCTGGAAAACTTTGGGATGGGGCTCATTCCAATTTGGCGACCTCCGCCCCGCGAGATTGCCATAGCTTAGTTTTCCTGAGCTGAAGAGGAAGAGGTACCCTTCCCTCTTGTTTCTTGGCGGGCTTCGCAGTTCCTTCGTACGTGGCCCTCACCGCCACATTTCCAGCACTTCAGTGGTTGTCTACTTTGGTCTTTGCGAGCCGCAATCTTCTTCAGGGTTCCCGACATCTCTTTCATTTGTCGCTCAAGTTCCGAGAGACGAGTTAAGTTCGAATCCTGGGCGCTCACTTCCACGCCCCTGATTGAATGGCGATCCTTGCGGGATGTTTGCTGTGCAGCCTCGAACTTCATTGCGTAGACCAAACCGGATTTAAGATCTTTAATGTCCGCCATCCGGAGAGCCGTCTGAATTTCTGGATTTCGCACTCCATCTATGAAGTAGTTCAGGGCCAGGCTATCGCGAACACCCGAAGGACAGTCCGAGAAGGCGAGATGGGAAAGCCTCTCAACGTCTGCTGCAAAAACTTGCAAAGTCTCTCCAGCCCTCTGGAGTCGGGATTTGAGCTGAAGTTGGCTGAATTCTTTTTGGCATGATTCGCCAAAGCGAAGCTCCAAGGCCGATGATAAGGCTTCGAAGTCAC
This sequence comes from Uloborus plumipes, assembly GCA_038373865.1. Taxonomy (NCBI): domain Eukaryota; kingdom Metazoa; phylum Arthropoda; class Arachnida; order Araneae; family Uloboridae; genus Uloborus; species Uloborus plumipes. Next base: position 18,619 of record JAXGGA010016490.1, on the reverse strand, counting down.
GGTGCTTGTCCTCTGGGAAGGTCTGTAGTATTTCAGCTGCATCCCCTCTCAGCGAGGCTGCAAGGTGACAGGCTTTCGTGGAAGAGTCCCAGGAGTTTGCTTCTGCAACGATGAGGAACTGCTTCCTGTAAATATTCCACGAGGTCTTCCCGTCAAACGTGGCCAGTTTGATGGATGGACGAGAAGTTCCAGTTGTAGCTACACAGTCACTTGAATTGTTGGAGGATGCTGATAACTTCGATTCAAGTTCTTTAATTTTCTTGTCCACATGGTTTTCTACTGTGGTGATTCGATCTTCTAGAGCCTCCACTTTATTTTCCATGTTGGTAAATTTAGTTTCCACCAAACATTTCATTGATGTTAGATCGCTCTTTATTTCTTCTTGATTAGTAGCCAGATCATTTTTTAATTGTTCTTGATTAGTAGCCAGATCATTTTTTAATTGTTCTTGATTAGTAGCTATGTCATTTTTTAATTCACTTTTAACAGCGTTGATCGCATCAAGGAGTTGTTTCAGTTGTTCATCCATTGCGCGAGTAATCACCATAAAATTCCGAAGTCAAACAGTCTGTAGGAAGAAAAGTCCAAGTTCACAGGTAATTCCAAGAAAGTCCTTGAAGATGCCCCACGTTGGGCGCCAAAATTGTAACGAGTCCGTAGCACCTTCAACTTTCTTCAAATGAGCATTCCAATCTTGAGGAAGTAACTATAAATTTATTTACAAGTATGTACACTATTTACAATAAGAGCAGAAAACAATTGCTAAACATCAGCAATTAGGCAGCAAACACTACACTGTACTTTCAACAGTAATTCAGCACCACGTATCTAACGTGAACAGTAATTAAGAAATTACAAAAGCAAAAACAACATTCGCCCAAAGCGAATAAAAACGAGCACTCTCAGAAATCAACATCTGAAAAGAACTGACTGACTTGTGTTCAAGGCCAGCTATTTATACACGGAAAGAAATGTCCACAATATTCGAGAAAAACCTGGAATATTTTGTTTCATTCATAACTTGAATAACCCATTCACAAATTCTAGCGATAAGAAAAAAAACCACGCGAAAATTTCTTCACGCTTATTAAAGTTAGGGCAAGTGTAAAAACTACAAAGTGTTACAGGGCCGGTATACTAGTGATAAAGGTGATATCTTCAGATACTTTTGCAACATGACGTCAGATAAAACCAAAACTAATGAAAATGATGCAAGGCAGTAAAAACAACAACTATTTACAAGATTTGTAACAATATGTTCAATAAACCATAAGCATAATTTTTGTGACCTGGTTTATGACACCTATTCTAAGGTACGCACTTTCCCTACCTAGCGGGGTAAGTGCGTCCACCTTAAATTATGTGAATATGAGCAGGAAAAACTTCTGGCACACATTAAATATGTTAGGTAGTTTCCTTGGGATAATTCCTAAAACCAGAGACCAGCACTTTCTTGCATGGATGAAACGCAATCAGTGATATCCCACGTGTCTGGCGAACAACTGTGATTTGAAGATTGAGAGAGTTGTGTCTGGGATTCTTCCTTTGTCCTTTTAATAGGACAAAGTGAGCAAATGTAAGTTGTTTTTATTTAGTAATAATCACTTATAGTCTACATAGTTTATTTTGGTTTAATACATTAATCAGTCTGTGTTTAAGCCAGGGTTCGCACTTACCCCTTCTTAAATGTAAGATGAGACATGTGCGTCCAATAGCGTTGTTGTAAGTGCGTACCCCTGTAATTTTCTTTAATTCTATTTGTATGGTAGATCGTTAGGTGAAATAAGTGAACAATTTGTTTCTTTTCTTTTCTTTTCTTTTTTTTGAATAAATACGGTTTTAAAATATTTTTCTTATTAGAATCAGCAGCAGTAAGAAAAAACACAAAATAAAGAAAAAAAAGGAAAATAATTGATCATGCTATGATACTTGTACTTTTTTTTTCTTGTACATTGAAATAGTTTTTCACAAGGTGTTCTTAATTTTCTTAGATATAATTTATTCGTTACTCCACCTTCGTTTTTTTGAATCAGTTGGTTCCTTATTTAGTGTTTCACTTAATTTCATTGCTTCATTTGTCATTCTGGTTTAAATTAAGTATAGCTTATGATTGCTATTTTTAACGAAAAATTTACTAACTGATATCTAAAAGCATATATATTTCAGAGGTAATGAATGAAATTGAAATCTTATGCCGCATTCACTGTAAATATAAATACTTGATGGAAATGATGTCGGATTTATCATCGGCTTATAAAAGAGTTATAAGCAAAATTAAAGGTGAATTACGAGAGTCGGGTTTTTTACATAATGGTACACACTTGCCTCATCATAATGGTACGCACTTGCTCCGCATAATAGTACGCATATGCCTCATGATAGTGGTACGCACTTGCCCCATCATAATGGTACGCACTTACCCCAACCTTACTTTAAAGAAAGGGAAAGTGCGTACCGTCATATAAACAAATTTTATTTAGAGTCTTTGATCAAAATACCCCATGTATTTTATTAGTAGCTATTACTCAAAGGAAACAACTTGCATTTCTTGACTTCAATTGCTTGGTATGACTACAAGAGAAACTAAAACAAAACCTTCTCTATCTTTACTTTAGAATTTTTTTGAAGACATTTAAGTTGTCTCTGATTGTGTTTCGTCTATTGAATCCAGGCCTGAATTCTACCTATTGAAATTATCATTAGACAGTTATCTAACATAGTCGATGTGTTGCAGAAGCCATTTCAGGACAGTGTTCATATAATTCCCAGTGGACGCACTTACCCCGTGGACGCACTTACCAGAACTCACCCTATATACAAAGGGTGGAATTGTAGTTATTGAAAAAGTGTTTAAACAATTCAGTTAAAAAAAATATAATGTACGCATTGCCAGTCACTTTTTCTAATGGTCACAGGTGTTGAGCTAAATTGAACTTCCATCTTAATGGTGCTCGTAAAAACGGAAACGGTAATTATTCCGCCTTAAATCGGGTAAATGTATCTACTTATTCTCGGGTACCCACTACCCAATGGTGTAGTTAATAATGAAATGTGCTACTGGCACGTGTTTACACAATTTAACTCGCATTGTATAATTGCCATTGTTAGCCTTAACATGCTGTTGTGTATTGTCGAAGATAAATATTTCCCAGTTTAGATATTATTTCTCAAATTTAAACATAAAGAGATTTTTTTTTAGTAAAGAAAGGGTACTTTTCCATTGTTATACATAAAAAATAAGTTGAAAAGCAATGAAAATCGCTAATTATAAGTATTTTTTATGAACATTTGATAATTTTCACTAATATAATGTTAGATCAAAGCTTTACATACTGTGCAAGCATTTATGTCATCATTAATGCAGTTTAATTTATAATAAATCATAGTTTTCTATGCTATCAAATAAAATTTTAACAAAATATTAATCTTGTTTAAATTTTTTAGTTTTGAAACATCTTTTTTCTTTAAAGGATAAAAATATCCCGGTTGAAAGTGTTCTTTTTTTTTTTACTTTGTTTAATACTTATTCATTTTTTAACCATTTCTGTTTGATTTTCTAATAATGTAATTAGCGCCATGAGAATTCATGCATGCAAATTTTGTTCCGAAAAGATTTTTAATTGCTTTTCGATAATGTTTTTGCCTCATTTTCAGCTTTTTTTATTGAAACGATCCTCGATTAGTTAATTAATGTGGAACAACACCTGCGGTTCTTGAATTATTTTTTCGCATTATTATAGATTATTAGATTCACTTCCGAAAAAAAAATTCTCTGAAATTATATTATTTTTTAAACATTAGTAATGATTATGATTAAATTTTCATAACTGTGACAGTTTATTTGGTGTCGCCATACCAGGCTCGTCATTTAGGGGGGCAGGGGGGTCAATTCTCCCCCCCCCCCGGCTTTGAGAAGTCAATGTATTTACATACAAAGGGGCGTGGTTTTTGCTGTTTCCGATGAAATTGCATTGTGTTTGCACCCTTTGCCCCTCCCCCCGGAAAAACTTGAAATGACGTCCCTGCGCCATACACTTTTTAACATTATAACTCTACTTTATGGTGTATCTACACGTATTTGTAACAAACACCTCTATGGCATATTTTATACATTAAAAAGCGAAATTACTATTGCAAAATCATACAAACGTAATTTTCACTATTTGTATCAAAAAAAATAAATAAATAAATAACCCGTGAAAATAGGGATAAAAAAGCAATTAGGATTTCAAAAATAATTGAATGTTTTTCTCAAATTTTGAGAACTTAAAAGGTTAAAAATTCTAAAGATTAAAAAATCAAAATACGCATATTTTCGTTCCATTTCAAGCTTAAAAAGTAAGATTTTTTGAGTAACCACGAATTGCTTATTATCCTCATTGACCGTGTAATGTTCCTTTGATATTTCAGGCTATCATGACAGCAAGAACACGTCTAGCTCTTCGTTTTTATTATTCATTTAGAAAAAAACATCAAATCACCTATTTCGTCTTCCCGAAAGTGAGTTCAGATTTTTGAAATGTTGAATTTTTGACGTTATATTGTACATAGAAACCAAGCAAAGATAAAGCCATACAAGTTAACAAGCGGATGAAAGAAATTAAAATGAAACACAATTTTGAGAATAGAGCATTATTTCGGCAAAATAAACGGAACACCCATTGCTCACGTATATGTTTTTTTTTTCTCCATCGAAAACACCTTACTTCAAATAATTGCCCATCAATAAAGACTAAATGTAGCACATTCAGCCTTTAAATCCCAATTACCACGTTGTGTTAACATTCACAAAAACTGCGTTCGGAAACTTCACGCCCAACACGTTAAATTGTTAAATGCAACTAAGTTTCCACCTAATGAGGCAGCATTCGGATATTTTAATCCCCAATAAACTTAAATAAAAATGAAACTGGTGCACTGAGAAATGTATTTCGCTCAAAATGGGAGCTTCATTAATGAAGTCCTGCAAACACCCTTGAGATTTTCACTGCCGACGGAGAAAGGGAAGTTTAAAATTAAACGAAGATCAATCTGTGAGACACGTTTAGAGTAAGGAAGTTGATTGCTCTCAATTTTTTGAGATTTCTTTCTCCTAGTTTTTTCTTATCTTATTGTAAATTTATCGTTTGTTGTGTTTTACATTTAATATTTAATTATTTATAATCGTCTTGCAATGTTTTTATGTCTTTGTATCATTTGATTTATTAATTACCTGCGCTATCTATTTTTTTTTTTTTTTTCGTAATGGCAGCGACAAAAGAAATGAGATCGAACACTTAGAATATTTTAAATTAAATGAATATCAATCTAACACACATTTAGAGTAATAGTCTAGTAAACGAAAGTCAAAATTAGGGTGAAAAAAACAAAAAAACATGCAGTTTTAAAAATTGGCACACAGGTACAGGAAGGTCTCTTGATGAACATACTAAAAGTCCCCGATGGTGAGGGGGGAGCTCACAGCGCCACCTGGTGTTTGATGGGTGATTTTTCCATTTTCGTCTTTTGTCTCAAAAACTATTGACTTGCGAGAAAAAAAGTCAATTAATAAATTAAAGAGGGTAAAATTATCTTTAAAACGCTTTTTTTTGTTTTTATTATAGCTATAATAGTTGCCGAGATATTGAACTTCAAAGTTTGTCATTTTTTGAGAAAACGACTATTTTTCCCCTCTTTTCTATTTTTTGGAGCCGCCTCAGTGATTAATTTGATATTATTCTTTTCTTTTTTCGACCTGAAGTAGTACAGGTCATTAAGGTGATTTGATTTCTTGAAACGGGGAGGCAGGTTGGGGAGGAAGGAGGCGAGGAATGAAGGGAAGACAAAACTATGTGCAAGTGTACTTTTCACTATTTTTCCCTCTACCATAGTTCAGCAAACGAAGGCCCAAAATAAGGGCGAAAAAAAAATAATATAGTTTTAAAAATTGGCACACACGTGCAAAACGTGCTTTTGATGAACGTTCTAAAAGTCCTCGGTGGTAGGGGGTGAGCTCGCAGCGCCACCAGGGATTTTGGGTGCGTCTTTTTCAGTTTTCGTCTTATATCCCAAAAACTATGCATTCGCCAGCAAAATCATCAATTGGTAAATTAAAGAACATAAAAATACCTTTAAACAGAATAAAGAATGAATCAGTATTTTATAACTGAAATAGATGGAATAGACTTGACATTTAAGTTCTAAACTCGTGAGATTTTGAAAACCTATCTTTCTCTTTTCTTTCTTTATTTTTTGGGACTGCGAAAGGCATATCAATCACTTTTTTCTTAAATTTCGATAGTGCTGTGCTATTTAAGTCAACTAAGGTCCAAGAAAACCTTAAATCATGTTATAAATAAAACGTATACCCTTCTGCAAAAAGGATAAATAATAAAAATAATGATAAAAAAGTCCAAACATTAAAAAAATAGAATAATGCAAATAAAATAATGAAAGTGAACAGATGTAGAATAAATATAAACTAACATGAAAATGACATTGTACTCAAGTTAAATGGATACTTTTGTCGTCTGACTGTTCATCTAATGCGATATCCAATTTTGAACCGTTAAGGCAGATACCCTGGCAGTTTAAGCAAGCAATGCTGCAGTTTATCCTTGATTTTCTGCAGTCGCATCTTGCACCACATCCTTTTGTGCATGAACAAAAAATCATGGAGAGAATGGAGTCAGGAGCTGGAAGCCTTGAAGTTGTTATAGGTTTCCATGATGTACCTGCTTTTTTCCATCCCCAGGCATCGGGTGGAAGTAATCTCCCCAACCACTTTTGAATCGGGTGATAAACTCTTAATGAATGAAATTTTGCGGCATCTTCAGTAGGTGGGAAGGAAGCAAGATCAAGTTTTATTTTTCTTGCTGCTCTCTGAAAAGATATAAATCTCTGTTCATTCAGAGAAGTTATATTTACTGGAGCCCCATATAAGGCTAAGAAAAATGATTGGCCTGCCTTCGCTACCTGCTCTGGGGTAGAAAGGGGGCTTGAGAACACTTCCGGAACGTAGCTCAATGATTGATTTTTTTGTAACAGCTTTATGAATTTGGCTTTGCCTTTGTTATATGGGCGATTCTCTGTAAACTGGTAATTTGCTGTCCGGACTGAGTATTTTAAAAATAATAAAGTGTAATAAAGTAATTATCGCTCTTAATACAAGTAAAGCATTAATACTTTGTGGCCCAATTGTATTTGGAGTGATAACAATTTATTTTTTTTTTTTTTCTAGAAATTATCTAAGCGCCAAAAACACAGTCCCCTGGCTGTCCCAAATCCATAGTTTAACTGTTAAGGATAGTATTTCAAAAAATCTATTAACAGTACATAAATTTGGCAACTAATATCTAAAAATTGAATAATGAAGCTATATATTTCTTATGAAATAAGGTATAATTACGTATTTCTAAAACTTAAAATTGTCATGTAAATTCTGTCCAGAGTTTTTCCAAACAGTCCCCTGCAACAAATTCAAAGCTGTAATACGAAAAATCTATTACTTTTGCAAATTCTTTTTGACATGAAGTTTAAAGCAATCAGTGTGAATTTGCTGAAATTGCCGAGAACGGTGCTGAAACGATACTTAGTTTAGTTTGAGAGCCACATTTGTGATGAAAGTTGCCATCAGGATCGTTACGAAAACAGTCCTCTGGGAAGTGATTTTATTAATGTCAGTTAATTTAATTAAAAAACATATTCGTTATTATGTCCACGATTTGTGCCTAAATTTATAGGTAATCTCGTAACTAATTATGCTCCAATAGTTTTGCAGATATTACGCAACAAAGAGCAAAAACACAGTCACCTGGCACAGTCCCCTGCCTAGTTACACCAGGCGGGGGACTTACCCCCTATCACAATTTGTCAGAAAAACACAAGTTTCAATTGGCCCTCTTTCAAACCAAAGTAATAGATTCATTTTCTGAGCAATAGTAAAATAATTATACGGACATTTCAAAAAACCATGCCCGGACAGATTTCGTGTGAAAAATGACGAGTTTACAGAGAATCGCCCATATGCAGTTGATGTTGTGTCACAGCCGGAGAAAGCATGGAGGAAGAGAATTCGATCTTTGAACTTGCAAGTGTTTTGTAATTCTTGTGAATAAAAAATTTTGGTGTTCACTTTATCTTTGCCTGGTTTGAAGAAAAGAATATTATTATTACTTGGAGTCAAAGCTATTAATAAAACATTTTGGGCCTTCGTTTGCTGAACTATGGTAGAGGGAAAAATAGTGAAAAGTACACTTGCACATAGTTTTGTCTTCCCTTCATTCCTCGCCTCCTTACTCCCCAACCTGCCTCCCCGTTTCAAGAAATCAAATCACCTTAATGAGCTGTACTACTTCAGGTCAAAAAAAGGAAAGAATAATATCAAATTAATCACTGAGGCGGCTCCAAAAATAGAAAAGAGGGGGAAAATAGTCGTTTTCTCAAAAAATGACTAACTTTGAAGTTCAATATCTCGGCAACTATTATAGCTATAATAAAAACAAAAAAAAGCGTTTTAAAGATAATTTTATGCTCTTTAATTTATTAGTTGACATTTTTTCTCGCAAGTCAATAGTTTTTAAGATATAAGACAAAAGTTGAAAAATCACCCATAAAGCACCAGGTGGCGCTGCGAGCTCCCCCCTTACCACTGGGGACTTTAAGTATGTTCATCAGGAGTCCTTCCAGTACCTGTGTGGCCAATTTTTAAAACTGCATGTTTTAGTGTTTTTTCAAATCCTTTATTGACTAGACTATAAGGAAGTTGATTGTTTTCAATATTTTGAGACGTGCTTCTTCTACTAGTCTTTTCTTATCTTATTTTTTCTGTTTGTAAATTTATCGTTTGTTGTGTTTTGCATTTAATATTTAATTATTTATAATCATCTGCAATGTTTTTATTTCATTGTATCATTTAATTATTAATCGACTGCGCTATCTATTTTTTTTTTCGTAATGGCAGAAGCAAAAGAAATGAAATAAAACACTTGGAATATTTTTTATGGAAGTGAGAATGTTGTTTTTTCTTTTTCCTCGGCTGTTGTTGGCGGAGAAAAATATCTTACTTCTTGCAATTATATAATAAATGGTTTTTTATATAAAACAAGAAGTTCTGTCAAGAACTAAACGAGCCTACTTTCCCGTACATCAACATCGGCATTCTAGCATCTGATCATTACTCTCTTGATTATCGGAGACTGAAAATTATATCAAATATACCTTTTTAGCACTTAAAGCTGATTTCTAAAAGCAAAATATACCCTTCTCATCAGATGAAATAGACACGTAAAGAGTAAATAAATGAATAAATAAAGTTTTGTCGCACCTTTTAAAGAAAGTACCTGTTGCAGTTCTTCCGTAGAAAAATTCCTTATCGTTTTCAAAAAAAAAAAAAAATAAATAAATAACATAAAATAAAAGTACGAAGAACTTCAAAACACATTTTATCAAATAAAGGGAAAAAAAAAAAAAATTCGTCCGTTAATAAAATGTCTCGAATTTCATTTTTAATCCGTTGCCAGTTGTTAAATATAAATAAAGGAAAAAATGCCCACGTGAATGAAAAATTTTTGTTACAAAAAAAATCGTCTACCAAAAATAAATAAATAATAATAATAATAATAATAAATAAAATAAAACAAATGAATAAATAAACAAAAAATCGTCTGCACAGTCAGTCATTTTTTTTCTGAGCCTGCATTTCCGCCATGTTTGCAGAGTCGGAGTTGGAATCAGAGTCCTCACAGAAGATTATTCAAAAGAGTACTTTACAATACATTATTTATCAAAACCATTTTCTTACAAAGTTAGTTTGAAGGAAATCCGCTCTAAGTTCAGGATCAACATAGAAAGTCTAGGATCAGCATAGATAGAAAGTCTTTAAATTTAAAAAACTTTTTTATATTAATTTTGAAAACTACTATACAAGTAAACATTGTTGTCATTAAAGTATTTCTTCAAATCTATGTCTTGATCATCAAAAGGACTTAAAAAATCCGACGATAAATTGTCTTCTGCTTCGGTTGTACCTAATATGAAGAACACGATTAGAGCCGTCCCATTTTCAACCTGATATTCTAAACAAATTAGAAGGTATACGGAGGAATCTGACGTACTGATGCCAATGTAGGCTGAGTACCTTTGCAGGACACTTAAAAAAAAAATAGAATTGCATTTTGTATCATCTAGGATTTCTGAAAATTCGGATTATCCAAAACATACAAGTCCATTTTAATTTTAAGAAATTGGAGGAATTCTTCTGTGTTTTAAGATTTTTCAGTAATACTTTGAGTGATTTGTTCTTAACAATTTATTTACAGAGCAGCACGAATATTTTTAATCATTTTGTATGCAAGATTATAAATTATTTCATTCGCATTAAATTGTTTCATATCTCAGCATCATATATTTTTAATGTCATGCCTACATTCTTTTTTCAACACAGGCACTTTTTAAATAACTAGTTTCAACTGCATAGGTTTTGTGAAAAGATAAAGAGCAGGCACACTGTAACAAAATAAATGTTGTTTATAATAAAGCTAATTTTATTTTAGTAAACTGTAAAAGTTGCTAATTTTACAGCACTAAACTGTAAAATTGCTAATTTTACAGCACTAAACTGTAAAATTGCTAATTTTACTGTACTAAACTGTATTATACAAGTAAACTGTAAACACAACAGTTAATTTTTTGCAGTGCTAAAGCCAAATGTTCAGGTAAATAACTGTAAAATTGCTAATTTACAGTTTATTACCATAAAATCAGCTGTATTATACTGTAAAAACAACAGTATAATACTAGCACCAGAGGTTCCAGTTTAAAACTAAAATGCACAGTAATAAACTGCAAAATTAGTAGTTTTGCGGTCTATTAAACTCCTGTTCGTGAAAATTTCAACACCATGAAGGAATCGTCATAATTGAATGAAATTCAATACACAGCTGAGAGATAGTGGTACAAATAAATGATTAAACTTAGAAAGCCCACAAATAAAAAAAAAATATATCGAAATTAGTATTTTGCGTAGCCACCGCGCCCTGCAATAGGTGCTGTTACGCGACGACGTGGCATGGAGTCAAACAAGTTTTTAATGTCTGCCTGATCAAGAGCATTCCATACTGTTTGTATGCGTACCTAAAGTTCGTTCGTAGAAGCAACAAGACGAGAATCACGAACGAGACGCCAAACAACGAAATCCCTGAAATGCTCAATCGGCGACATATCCGGGTAATACGCTGGCCAGGGAAGAAGCTGTACCTGCTGGGAGGCAAGGAAGGATTGAACAGTCCTAGCGACGTGAGGGTGGGAATTATCCTGCTGAAATACAGCGCCAGGCAAGCCTTCGAGGAAGGGGACAGCTTGGGGCTATAGAACTTCACTGATGTACCGGTTGTTGTTCAGGTTACCTACAATTCGTAGCAATTGAGATCGTCCGTGATATGATATGGCACCGCAGACCATGACTCCAGGTGTTCGTCCACTGTGACGCTCGATATGCACTCTGGAAGGTGGCGATCACCGGCATAGCGTCGGACGCGAATGCGGCCATCATGGTACCACAAATTAAAGCGGGATTCGTCAGAAAACACACATACTGCCAATCAGCAGGCCAGTTCTTATGATGATTGGCCCATTGTAGCCGCAGGTAGCGATGGTTTAGCGTGAGAGGGATCCTGTATAAAGTAGTCCTTGCGCGCAGCCCACGCTGCAGCAGACGTCTACGAATTGATGAAGCAAACAATGAAACACCTGCAGCCGTTGACCACTGTGCTGCCAGTTGTCTAAAAGAAGCTGTACCGTCCGTCAGCACCATGCGGATCAGGTGTCTATCATTGGCGCTGACGTCACATTTCGGGGTCCAACCCCGGATTTCCGAGTTGTCCGACACTCGTTCGTCCACTGCTTCCAAGCACGCATCACTTTGCTACTGTTAGGGCGCTTTTCCACTTGACGACACGACAACGACGAAAGTCGGACGGTAATACTGCAACGATAAGTACGGTGTCGTGTCGTCTATAGCACTGCTTTTCCATTCAAACGATATCGTTTCTCCGAACGGGTCATTTTCCACCGCATTTCATTTCGAAACAGCGCTGTGTTCGCACGTATATTATTATGGCTGCTCAATTTAACAGATTACAACTACTATATTTGCTTTACCTCCGGAGAAAAAGAAAACAAATCTAGAAAACGGTATTGGGTGCACGATATTTTTAAAGAACGGTACATTGTAGGCGAGTTTTATGCACTTTTCATGAAACTGCAAAAAGATTTTAGGTGATTTTAAATATATTTACTATTTTTGCAAGGAATAGTAAAAAGTTTAAATCTGGACAAGGTTATTTAACACAAGTAGTTTAATCTAAAGTGTATAATATATTTTTATAGATACGAACAATGCTCTTTGAACTTACCTGTCTCTTTCTTTTCTGTAGAAGATTTGCCGTCATATTCCTCATCTAAAAATCTAAAAACTTCTTCCAAGGCTTTATCCCTAGGTGAATTTTGTTTTTGAATAAAATATTTCGCTTATCCCATAGACACGGTTGCTGCTCAATTAAACACACAAAACATTTACGTCAAACTTGAATGCCATGACTACTGTGTTCCTTACCGAAGAAAGTTCAGAATGAAAATTTAATCTTTTTTGAAGCATTAAAAATCGTCTGCTCTACAATTAATGAAACACAGTATAAAATAAAATGATTAAAATATTTTATTGCTACATCTTTTATCAATCGTCTGCAAATTGAAACTTAGATTTATTAATGCAGAGATGTCGAATTTAAACGCCATTGCTATAGTTCGAAGAAAGTAAACAGATGGATGAATATCGTCCCGATTTTAAAGGCGAAACGGATGCCATCCGACACGAATGGGACGACAAACGACAGCGTTCGGTCGGAGACGGCACAATCGTCCTGGAATCGGGAGATGGAAAAACGCATAGCATATTTTAATGCATTTTGCGTGCTCCAATGTCGGATGACGACAATCGCTTACGATTTATCGTTGCCGTGTCGGTAAGTGGAAAAGCGCCCTTACGCTGCACACGAGCGGCTACTTCACGATCAGACAATCCAACTTCACAACGGCTGATGATCCTCTCCCGTTCAAACTCCATAAGTTGTTGAAACCTCGCTCTTTTTCGTCGAACAGGCATAAACAGTAGGGTATGTCATAAAAATAAAAGTTTTTTTTTTTCGACTTGGTACACGCACTTTCCTATGTATTCACTCATTTTGAGTTGCTTGGTACAAAAAAAAGTTTTTGGAAAAAAAATTTAGCTACCGGGAAATCGCAATTAATCCGGTGTTTTTTTTCAAAAAATTCACTATTTTCAGGTTGAATACGCAATATAGCTGCGGGAGTTTTTTAAAAGATTGTTCTTCTAACTTAAATGCATGTTTTCAACTCTAATGAACATACTTTCCTTATAAAAAATGCAGTTAAATATACATATCGTCTCTTTTTGTTTTTAAAAAGAGCAGAAACTATCGGTAATCGTTCCTACTGAAACGGGTTACGCTTCTGGTCAATCGACACCGCTGTCTTCGTTAGGCAGTCAGCTGTTCAGGGGAAAATGCCACCTGCATCTGGGGAAGTGATCCCCATTTTGCTAATTAACGCTCCCCCCCCCCCCCCCAAGATAACTTTTGACCAGCAGACGCGTTTTCACTTAAATGTCTCTCATCCTGCCGAAGATTTTCCGACAAAAGGCAAAATGATATTCTCTTTTTTGTTTTATTAAAGGATGGATTGATTTCCACTAAGAACCTGGAAAGCAAAAGACACTAATAATTTTAAACATCGAAGAAGTCGGACTTACAGTTTGACTCTCCCGAAAGCTCAGTGCCGTCTTGTAATATTATGACTCGAGGAAATACCCTGGAATTTTTATAGTATAGCTGTACGAAGTAAATGAAACTACCTTGATATTAGTAGAGCGGCCGTTACTTCAGTCAGGTTTGCTGTGTCATCAACCGCAGCAGTTGCTATCATATATAGCCTTTTGGGTAATCTTGTGAAGGCAGGGCCATCTCGGTGAAGATAAAAAACATCTCATGTGCAATAGCAAAAGGGTGTTTCATGCTAAAGAGCATGTTATGAAGCACTCAAGAGCAGAGGGAGCTCGCAAAAGTAACATTACGCAATTTTGTAGAAAGCAGGAAGCACAACCTCTAACTCTAGTCAGAGAACACGGTAGCTTTCGGACATGCTACACTAGGAGATGCACATTACATCGAAAACTCCATTACATACTTTTAGATCTTTCTTTCTGCTGCTTCACATCAACGAGCAGATATTAAGTCATATAGTCGCAAAACTTGACGACCAACTTCTCCAGAAAAGAATGGATTGGTACTGTAGGTAAACTCTTTTCCAAGTTGAGTTTCTTGAGAAAAAAACAAGTTTAAGCCAATTCAATTTTGGAGCCCCTTGTTAATATGGACGAAAATGTTGCTAGTCAGTCGATCAGTTCCGTGGAAGGCAGAAGTATTGAAGCTCACTGATGGCGGAACTATTTCCACCCCTAATTGATACTATTTTTGTCAAATGCGAAGGCATTTTTACCTTAGTCCTCAGAGTAAAGAAGAGTAATGAGTAAGTTTTCTGGAATAGCCCAAAAGGACCCTTTTTTTATGCAGGAAACTTTGTTTTTTTCCCTCAAGAAAGTCAACTTGGGAAAAAAAAGTCTATAATTGGGGAGTATTTCGATGTAATGTAGCATGCCTCCTTTCCAGCCAGACATTTAATTGAAGGTATCGCTGCCAAGTAGTTGAAGGCAAATGTCTATACCTATGTCTTTCAATCAGTCACATAATCCTATTTCAAATTACTCAGCCAGTTTTTCCTTTGTTGTCTTCTTCTTCTGGTGTATAGTTAAGTGAGGTAGCGATCTCCACGCTCTTCTGTTACGGTCTTTCTTTGATGATGCTTTTCCGAAAGCTACCAGTGTTCTCACAAGATTACCCAAAAGGCTATATATGATAGCAACTGCTGCGGTTGATGACACAGCAAACCTGACTGAAGTAACGGCCGCTCTACTAATATCAAGTTAGTTTCATTTACTTCGTACAGCTATACTATAAAAATTCAAGGGTATTTCCTCGAGTCATAATATTACAAGACGGCACTATAGCTTTCGGGAGAGTCAAACTGTAAGTCCGACTTCTTCGATGTTTAAAATTATTAGTGTCTTTTGCTTTCCAGGTTTTTAGTGGAAATCAATCCATCCTTTAATAAAACAAAAAAGAGAATCTCAATTTGCCTTTTGTCGGAAAATCTTCGGCAGGATGAGAGACATTTAAGTGAAAACGCGTCTGCTGGTCAAAAGTTATCTTGGGGGGGGGGGGGGGCGTTAATTAGCAAAATGGGGATCACTTCCCCAGATGCAGGTGGCATTTTCCCCTGAACAGCTGACTGCCTAACGAAGACAGCGGTGTCGATTGACCAGAAGCGTAACCCGTTTCAGTAGGAACGATTACCGATAGTTTCTGCTCTTTTTAAAAACAAAAAGAGACGATATGTATATTTAACTGCATTTTTTATAAGGAAAGTATGTTCATTAGAGTTGAAAACATGCATTTAAGTTAGAAGAACAATCTTTTAAAAAACTCCCGCAGCTATATTGCGTATTCAATCTGAAAATAGTGAATTTTTTGAAAAAAACGCCGGATTAATTGCGATTTCCCGGTAGCTAAAATTTTTTTCCAAAAACTTTTTTTTTGAACCAAGCAACTCAAAATGACTGAATACATAGGAAAGTGTGTGTACCAAGTCGAAAAAAAAAACTTTTATTTTTATGACATACCCTAATAAGCAGTGTCTAAGCTAACGTTTATCACAAGCAGATAATCATAACCATACACGCCTTGCTGCAGCTATTAATTCGGATAAATCACGCGTTATTCATAGGGCGCTGCTCAGCTTACACATGCGCTACGAGTCTAAAATTCTAATCATTTGCATATCATACCCTAATTTGCATTTGCTGAAAATTTCAGCCCATTGGCGCAAGTCCTTCATGGTGTTGCAATTTTCACAAACATGAGTTTACTATAAAACTAGCTGTATTATACTATGTATAAAAACAACGTTTTTTTTTATTTATTTTTTGTAGTGCATAAATTTAAGTTGGCACCACAAGGAAAGTTAAGTTTGCACCACAAAAAAAAACGTTAAAAGTTATTCTAGAGCACCAAGATCGAAAAATAATTTTATTCGACAAAGAAATAAGAAAAAAATGGTTTTAACCTTGACCGCAAAAAAAAAATTCACTTTATAAGACCTTAATAACAATTTACTATTAAAATCTCATTTATCTATTAGCTTAGAAATGTGTTTTACAAAACTTAAAATAACAAATAAAATTATAATTTTATAATAACCACTTTACGAGCTCTCTCCGATACTAAAATTAGCCTTCTATTTAAAAAAATATTCTTAACAGCGAACTTCCAAAGCTCTTTTATATTTTTACCGAGAACTGACTGTTTTCCCTGTTAACAAATTAAAGACCGTCACTCTAAGTAAAGAACGTAAAATTATAAAATAATTTTATATTATTAGTATTCTGACTGCAAGTAATTTACTTACCTTTCACACAATTTAAAAGCAATTACTCTTGCAAATTGAAAAGAAAAGGTTTGAAAAACTCAGTAGGGTCGTAGGAGAGGAGTGCTGTGGATTAAAACAGGGGCAATTGCAAAAACACCGATTTTTTCTCCCTTATTATTTTAATTAAAATATTTAGTTGATTATTTTTAGAGATATTTCAGGAAATTATAACAAATAATTTTATTTAAATTAAAGAAACTGAAGCCTGGTTAAACATTAGCAAACCATTTGCTTATGCTTAATGCAGCGGTATTAAGAGTAATCTATTGATGAAGTAATGCAATTTTTATTACAACAAAGCTCACGTAGATTTCAATTTGCAAACTTTCATTTGAAGAGGATTCAAATTTTTATAGAAATTAGAATTATCACCAAGCTAAATATGAATCAGTATACAAAAACTAATCAATTAAATTCCCGTTTTCGATGGAAATATGATATTAGCAGATGGAATTTAAATCCCAAAATAATCCCCACTTGAGTGACATTTGCTATTTAAAATTCTACCCCATGTGCTGAACCTTTCATCTGGTTTTCCCCCCTTTACTTTTCTGCATATTCTAATTGGCTTTGGGAATTTGGATTTAGCTCTACCTTTCAAAACTTTGCTTTCGCGTCAAACCAAATTACCGGACTCTTTAAAAGTTAGAGCTTTTGTTGGTGAAGAGCTAATATGCTCTAGCAGTAAGTATTGTTTGCATCTTTAATTAAAGCAAACATGAAAGGAGTGAAAAAGAATAGAATAATAATTGAGACCAAGACAATTCAAATCTCACTGAAAATTATTTAAAATTTGAGGGTATTAAAGGATTCCTTCTACTATTCATTTTCGAAAAAGTATTAAAAACTGAATATTTGAAAAAAAAGTAGTTTTTCAGTAGTAGCAGACATTTTAAAAGGAATCCTGTCTATTTGGGCAATGTGTGGGTTATGTAACAGTTTATATTTGAAACTGTCAAGGTAAAGCTCTAGATTATAGGCCCGTGATTTGGGGGATGCCGGGAGAAGGCAAATTCCTGCCCTCCCCCTGGAATTTAGAAATTAATCTATTTACATATCGCACATCCACACTGAAAAAAAATGAAGTACAATATAGCTAATTTTATAGTAATAAACTGTAAAAATTGCTAAGTTTACATTAATAAACTAAAATTACTAATTTTACCGTAATAAACTATAAATAGCCGATTTTACACTAATGAACTGTAAAATTGATAGTGTTACAGTTTATTACTGTGCATTTTGCAGTTTTAAAAAATATCTCAGCTAATTAACGTCGTACAATTACGCGGTTGGTCTTATTGTCTTTCTTGGAAAATTTCGAATCGAATGATATTATGTTTGATTCTTTACGCTCAGCGGTTTTTGAGGAGTTCAAGCTTCAGACGGACAGACAGACAGACGCGGACAGATTTTAATAGTAGTAACTAGCTGCGTCGCCCGGCGTTGCACGGGCTGTAATGTAGTGAAGGCAGTTTGAGAAAACTACTCGCCGCCAAGGCGACTCGCCTTTAAAGTAGTGAGGAAAGTTTAAAAACCTACTCGCCGCCAAGGCGGCTAGCCTTTAAAGTAGCGAGGACAGTTTCAACAAACTACTCGCCACCAAGGCGGCTCGCCTTTAAAGTAATGAGGAAAGTTTAAACAGTTTACTCGCCGTCAAGGTGGCTCGCCTTTACAGTAGCGAAGAAAGTTTCAATAAACTATTCGCCGTCAAGGCGACTCTCCTTTAAAGTACCAAGGAAAGTTCCAACAAATTACTCCCCGCTAAAGCGGCTCGCTAAAAAGCTTTCCTGCATCAAAGAATCAATCGAATTATTTGCACATGCTTCCTCAAAAAAAAAAAGGACGATGTCAAGTAGCGCATACTTAGCACTCTCCCTAAATAACAAATAAAATTCCTTACCAAAAACAATTATTTCCAAATCGCTTTCTTCCTGTAAAATTAATTGCAAAATTCTAAATGAAAAAGTTCTTTTAATATTTTGATCGCAGCCCAAAAAAAAGTCCCTTCTAAAAACAG
>JAXGGA010016489.1:0-26557 GCA_038373865.1 Uloborus plumipes | reverse complement strand
ATTATATTTGCATTTTTTACAATTAAAAAACCTAATATATCACCCCCCCCCCCATTCATACTACAGAATAGCACGTACACTTAAAAAAAAAAAAACAGGATGCTCCATTGTCGCCTCCTGGAGCCCTTAAACAAGGGACGTGCTTTCATCGCAAATAAGATAAAATTTAATTTTGATGCTGTTTAAACTTTTTTTTTCTCTTTAAAAAGCTCTCTACTTTTCACGACACAGGCTTTATAGTAGCTTTAGCTTAACAGCCGTCTTTCACAAGCTTTTCAAATGACCAAAAATGGGGATCAAGTTTCTCGTTAGACGCTAATAGCGAATTCGCGCCGCAGCTTCCCGATTTAATTATAATCGCTAAAATTGGCGATTTTTCAAAAAAATTCAGCTGACTTTAGGACTTTATATTTCGATAACGGGGGCGCGAGGGCAAAAACGCATGCGTCCAGAAA
The DNA here is from genome assembly GCA_038373865.1 of Uloborus plumipes. Lineage (NCBI taxonomy): Eukaryota > Metazoa > Arthropoda > Arachnida > Araneae > Uloboridae > Uloborus > Uloborus plumipes. The sequence goes on along the minus strand of JAXGGA010016489.1, from coordinate 26,102 downwards.
CATGTTTTACAATGCTCTTTCGATTGGTACTCATTTAAAAAAAATTCATTATTCCATGATCGCGTACTTTCCTGGTTAGGACAGCATTCATGTTTGAACAAGCTATCAATTTCCGTTGAAAGCATTGGATGTTCTATAACTTTCTAGGAGCATGACTACGTAATATTTTTTTGCAAAAATGAGCGAAATTTTCGAAATTCAAAAGTCATTTGCATACAGTTCCTGCAAAGTGAAAGCCAATGTGTGGGTGTTAAAACACACATTTTGTTTTCGTAATTTCTCCGTTTCAGTTCCTGAGAAAGTAGAGTTGAAAGTTTTGTTTAAGTGACAACACCACTTATATTTAACAGAAGTATTCAAATATTGAATTTTATTTCTATCATATCAGAGCTACTGTTGTTAACTTTTTAAAATTACGCTATGTATTTTTTTAGGTTTTCTGTTTTAACACATAATTAGTTGTGCACCATGTAGTATGATAAAAGCTACAAATTACTATTTTAAATAAATAAGAACTTTAGTTCATGGAAAAAGTTAGAACAGAAAAAAAGCCGTCTCAAAACTTTTGAAATCTACTACGTATAGAAATGCAAAATAATTGATTGTGAAGGCATCTATACTTGGGACAAACCTAACCTGGCAACGTAGTGATGCTGTGGTTCCAATCTTCATTGCATTCATAATGTTGTCAGGTTAGGTTTGCTTCAACAGTATTTTTTCAATAAATGCTCAATTTTCATTTCTTCATTGTATTGCATTTTTTACAATGATTATATCATCATCATCATTATTTTGCCATCTGAAGCAGAAAATATTTCGTTATGAAAATTGACTATTTTTTTTTTCTTTCTTAGATCCTAAAGTTTGCGAGTATTGTCTTATATGCCTTTCTAGTTCAAATGGAATAACTTTATATAATTTGCCAGACTTAAGAAAATGCATCTCTTTTCAATATTGTTCATTAGAAGATATTGAGTAAGTATTTTCTTCCATTTGACATGGTTTTTATTTTTTCCTACAACTTTGTATGAAATATACTTTTTCACTTTAAAACCAAAAATGTTTCTGTATGGTATTTGGATAGAATCATGACTACTGTTCTGTTTCACTTACTATCTTAAACTCTAAGTATAAGTATAGTTAGTTATGTATCTTTTTTTTTGTAAGGCCCCAAAATTGACTTCAAGATTTTAGGTATTACATATAGTTTGCTGCCAATTTATATTTAACAATGATTTTATTTCCAGGATCTCATCAAAAACATCTTTTGCATATAATGGCCTCTTAGTGAGTTTAAGTTCACCATCAGAATTCCAAATATTATCTTTATCGACAGCAATAACAACCAAGCCAGCTTGTAAACTAGAACTCCCAGAAGGAGTTAGAAATGTTTGCAAACCTTTGGAAAGTATTGTTTTAGAAATGCAGAACATTACTTTAATTAACGGTAGTACAAAGTAAGTTAATTGAATTTTTCATTTATATTTTCTACGCCAGGTAATATAAATCGTGTTAATATTTATAAAAATAATAATCTGTATTTGTTTTAAGAGCGTAAGGCTATCAGGTAGACTGACTTTAATTGCATTATTTTTGTTGACAAAATTTGCGTAACATTTTTTATTTCATTGTAAAGAAAAAATATAAGTTTCAATTATTCATATTTGTATAAAAAAATTGGGTTACATTCTTTGCACTCTACAGCTATCTTAGAACAATGAGAGCCTAAAAGAATTTTCTTTAAATAAATATCCTCTCCGGTTTAAGTGTGATGTTAAAATAAGTTGCATTCTAAATATTTCTCTCTTTTCCACTGAGTTTTGTTGCATACATTTACTGTATAGACACTTGATATTCCTATACATAGTACTATTGACAGCTGGCACTGAAAAAATTGAAAAGAAACATTCGATATGTGACTACCTTATATCGGAAGAAAACCACTGAAAGTTGATGTATTCTTCAATTTCTGTTGAATAAAGAGCCAAAAAATATAATCGATAGAAAATAAGTAATGAATTTTTAAAAAACTAGCAAGAAGATAATCAGAACTTCCTATGTACGAAATTTGCACACTGTTAATTATTTGCATGCTAAGTACCTCTCACTTTATAATCTCCCTTCCTTATTAGACAATCCTTAATGGTTCTGGGAAGGGGAGTAGGGTGGCAATGAAGTCTGTAACACTATGATATTCATAGGAGAATCATACTTTTTGTTTCTAGGATTTTTATATTTTTTCTTCTCATTTATGCATTGTTTGAACCAACGTTTCAGGGGGGCAGGGGGGTCCCCCCTATTTACGCCACTGCGTGGCATTATTTGCAGATAACTACTAAACAAAAAACTGTGTGCATGTTGTGGACTTTTATTTTCACTCAATGTTTAAAGTTTTTTTCTCCCTGTAAAATTATTACATTTCCCTTATTGAAAAAACCTCTCTCTCTTATAGCTTAACTAGTCATAGTAGTATTTCTGAAGCAATAGATCCTCAAGTGCAGAATGAACTTAATGATATAGAAAATGCAAGTGAAGAAGCTAGGTATGTCACTACATTTTTATTGTGCAGGACAGAGAATCACTGATTCAAAGTTAAAACAAATTTGCTTTTTCAGTGTTACGAAGGTTTTGGACTCTTCAAAAAAACCACAGTAAATAACAGAGGTTTTTAATGTCCTGTTCGTAACCCTTGTGGCCAAAAGTGTCCAAAACTATATTTTGTGGCAAAACCATATTTTGTGAGTGAGAAAAAAAATCTATTAAAATAATATTTTGTAGTTAGAATTTATAGATTTTTTTTTTTGCATTCTGGTATATATATATATATATATATATATATATATATATATATATATATATATGTATATTAAAAACATATTTAACTTATTTATACAGTTGATTCTAATCTGTTTATGTATAAGTTGCAATCCTCCATTAACAATTTCAAATAGCATGCATGAATTGATTATTTTTTTAAATAGTAATAACCTACATAAATAAGCATGTGTCCAAATGATTGTGCTCAAAATGTAGTGCAATAACTAACTTAAATGCAAAAAAGGACAATTTGATTTTATTAGAAGAAATAATCAATGTATTTGAGACTTTTTTGCAGCTTTGGATTAGTTTTTCTTTTTTTGACTTTTGTGATGAAATAGCTGTTGTGGAATTGCCATCTACTCAACGAAAAATGTTAATGCTTTCTTAAAATTATCATGCTACTATATTTGTTAATATTGTAGTTACAAAATGCATTACGTGAAAAATATAAATTAAAAGTTTCCCTAGTTTTAAAATATAAGTATTACATTTTACCTTTAATTTCTTAATCTTTGATGTATGACTTTAAAAAGAATTATCCTTAAAAAATCATGTAAAACATTGCTAAGCAGAAACCATTTAAAAAATTTGCTTCTAAATATTCTACTTTTATAGCATTCCTTTCAACTATAATTGGATCTGAAGTTAGTTACTTTGATACAGTTGCAAACTTTGTTTCCAAACACTGCTAACTCTTACATAAGTAGTTTTAATATAATAGATTCATAGGGGCAATTCTTTTGTGCAATCTATTTTTTAAAATGTGCATTGCAGAGAAAAATATTACTAAATACTCATTAACTCCAATAACTAATATTTATATTCATGTATTGCTCAAACTGCAGTAAACACCGATTGATTAGATTAGATACCCTCAGCTTTATCACACTTTTGGCCATTTTAGGACAGTTTTAGAGTTTTGGATGGCGAAAACCACCTGTCCTATCTACCCCCCCAACCCTGTGCCCTTTTAATGCAGTTTGGGGCAGACTTCACAATTTTTAATGAAAGCTGTGTAGTTCTGGCTAAATTCTGAAGAGACATTTTCAAAACTTAAATTTCTTCAAGTTGGAGAGGGATTTACATTAACCTTTAGGAACTGGGCGGTACACATGTTGCATCATAAGTCTCGTCTAGTTTAGAGGACGTGCTTGAAATTTTCACTCAAACCCTTTGGAGCCGGAGATTTTTTCAAGGTTTCATACGTCTGGTACGACAGTTTATACTTTTTCTTTTCAATGGAAAAGAAGTCTGTGGATCAACTGTCGTACTACCTGGGTCGAAAGAAAAATTTCTATATGAACAGCCCGGATCCAAAAGGTTAAGCTAATGCATAAAATGAATGTTTCTTTAAAATATTGTTCAAACCCTCTCTCTCTTATCTTATCAAATAAGAGGGCGGATGCATTCTCTTATGCAGTGGCCACCGCTTCTATAAATCACGTTTCCTCTAAACAGTTTTGATTCAATAAAATGGCTGATTCAGTAAATGGCTAGTTCAAGAAAGCTAGATACTGTTCTGTTTCGACAATTTGATTCATTAAAGCAACTGATTTAATTAACTGGCGTCAACTGTGCTTTAAATAGCGTCTCTTCTTGTTCTCAAATTTTACTATCAATAATAATGGCATTGGAGAAAGTAAATTAATTAAGAATGATAATGGCTTTATATGTATGAAAACTATATTTATATACACATACGTGGTGCTCCCCCCTCCCTGAAAGAGTAATCTTGCACCCCTTCAAAAAAGAGAAATACCCTCCTAAAAATTTCAATGGCGCCAATCTTTGTACACACCCACACACATACAGGCATACACACATAGATATGTATATGTATAAAAATGTTTTTCTAAAGAAAATATGACATTGAATAAAATGAATTAGTAATTTACCTTTAGTTATGTAATTCATTTAATTGTTCAAATATTTAGGCGCCTCTCGCTTGCATCTGGAAGAATTATTGATGAAAACCAACAAGGTATGTATAAGTGATAATAAATATTCGTTATTTTCAACCAAATCCAATAAACATAATGCATTATCTGCAGTGTTTTTTTCTTACAGGAGAAGCACACCATGTACAAAATAATATTCCAACCCCTGGTGAAACTGCTCAACATCAGGTAAAAATCACACATGTGTGAGATTTATATAGTTTAAGTTTTAATGAACATATTCTTGCTTAATAAGGAATCAAGTTTAGGACACAGTAGAGGTAAAATTGCATGTGCGTGTTCTTGTATTACAAGGAACCTCATTATGAATACAAAACATGAGCTTTTGCATGAAAATAAATCGAAGATGCTAATTTTTGCAATATGTTAAAATATTCTCTGTCACCTTTTAGTATAATTTTTATTGCTATTTCATGCTTTTAGCACAGATATTTAATTTTATGATCTGAGCACAAAGTTTATCCTTTTTTTTTTGTTTGTTTTCATATTAATGTGTTCACGTGGAATGAAAATGAGATGGAATTTACTTGTTTTAATATGCTGTTCCGACTCCACAAAATATTTTAAACACAAACGTATAAATACTGTTAGACCCTCATGTATCAAATCAAGTTTTACAAAAAGTGGATGAATTTTGATTCTTAGAGTTTCGATTTATGAATATTTACTATAAGTATAATATAGAGTAATTATCTATATAAGTTTATCTGTTATACTATATGTATAACTAATAAACTTATTTAATTAATTAACAAACATCTTTAAATACTTTTTCTTCCACTTGCATACTTTTCAAATCCAGAAATGATGCCTACAATATGTATTAATGAATAAGTTAATTAAATTTATTATTATTTACAATTTTATTTTCATTATTTAATTTCTACTCTTAAATAAAAATATAAAAAGCACATATTCATGCTGTGACCATATTTCATGGGCATATGTCATCAAGATATGATATTTTTAAATATTTTATTTCATATATTCCAAGTGTTTTATTCACATATTGTGCATTTTTATGCTTACATAAGGATTGATGAATATGAGGAAAAGATGGTAACTAACTTTTACTTAAGTTGTGCAGTAAATTTTTGCATTTTCAATACTTAGCATGAAAGCTGATCAATATTTAACTGTTTGTATTTTGTAATAATTTCAGATCATGAGAGCACCTCTTGCCACTATTGATGAGTTGAATTCCTCTGATGATTCTCACTTGAACGTCAGCAATCATTCTTCTAGATGAAGCTACTCTGGATCCTAGAAAAATCAAATTATTAACTATAAGTGCAATGTATATTAGATATTGGTTTTATTTGTGCCCCTAGATACTTCACTGCTGCTTACTTAACTGAATCCTTTTTACTTGAAGAGTAAAAAAAAAAAAAATCACCTACCCAGAAAAAAAAAAAATGAAGGAAAAAGGGGGTACTGTTAAAGTTAAAATTTTTTAAGCTACATTGAAATACTTAACGACTTATTTGCCACAACTACCAAGGTAACTCAAAATTTGAAGAATGTTCAAATAATTTGCCAGTTGATAGTAAATTATTGAGTTGGTTTTAACACATTAAGTATATAGAAATAAGCTGTTTTCAAATACAGTAACTTGTCCATAATTTTTATAACTGCAGTATGTGGTATTAGGCACATTTTACCATTCATGTTTGTATCATAACTGAAAAAAAAAATCATTTTATTTAGAGTTTATAAATTTCATTGAACATCAAGAATTAATGTGTAAAGATTTTAAAAGAATTTTAGACTTGTTGTTTTAATATTGTTTCTGTGCTTATCAATTGCACCATATTTTCACTTTCAATTACTCGTGTTTTTTGTTTCAATTTTCGAAAAAAATATGTTATGCATTCAAGCGTTGTACATATTCATTCCTTAAGTATAATGAGAGTTTTAACAAATATATCTGTGTTTCAAAATTTAGAATTTTTTTATTGAATTACTAGTTGCGCCATCTGCTCTGCCTTGAAAATAAAGGTATGTCAAGTAATACTTGTTCAATAATCATGCTGGAATAAAAGAAAAAAAAAACTTTTCCATCAGAGTAATGACAAAACTCTTTAAAAATCCCTATTTAAATTCTGACATTAGCCTCTAAAAAATGCTCATTTGAATAAGAAAACTTCAGAAATGAAGTTAATTCCTGTAAGTGTCCTAATACCAAACAAATACGGATACATTTTGCTAAAAATGTCATTAAAATAAAGGAAACATTTCCACAAATGTATCAGCAGACCCTGTAAATTCCTTACAATTAAGAGAATAGTCCTCCAAAATTCCCCGTAGAACCTCAACATTAGTCCCTAAGATCTAACACGTCTTTAAAATTCTAATCTGATCAAGGACAACTGTCCCTAAAAGTTCCTATTAGATTGAGAACATAGCCCCTGAACTCTCTATAAGAAAAACACTCCTTAATATTCCATATTAGGAAAAGAACATAAGATTCTAAAGACCTGTGTTATAATAAGGATTACAGTTTTCAAATAATTTCAACAGTACCTTTATAAATAGCTATCTGTTTAAGAAAATAGCCCCCCCCCCCCATTCAGAATGAGAAAAGGTTTCAAAATAGCATTTACATTCCTTTTCTTTTCGGGCTCCATCAGAACTGGAACAAAAACAGGGAAAAAAAATTCATTTTTTAATAAGTTCTCCAAAAGTTTGCATTTTAATATTAACTTCAGTCCCTCAAAATCCATATCAGAATTAACCATTCTGAAATAACGTTAGCTGCAAATCTAAAAATTCTGATTAGATTAAACTTAACAGAAAATTCTTCATTAATACAATGAAATTCTTTGATTATCTTCTGCCAGCATGTAAAAAAAGGAGATAAATTGCAGAAACATAGTCAGAGGAAAATTTTAAAATTTCCTGAATCCTGAAAAGCCTCAAAGCAAAAATAAGAACGTTACTTGTTCACATTCAAATAAAAAATGGCAATAGATATTTTCCCATACATTTGTGGAAATCTATCATTTTTTCTTGCCAAATAAAACTGAGCTGACGCAGAGGATAAAAAATTCAATTTGAAATTGACTTTTACTTACTTGAAAATGCTTGTATTTTTTCCTGGTTAATTTAGTCCCCTGTAACTTTCAAACTGCAGGAAGAAAATATTTTTAAGGGGTTTCTTTTCCGTGTTTTCTAAAGGAAACTAAAATCCAGAAAATCCTATAGTTATTTTGTTGGGTTGGTTTCTCTGGATAAAAACACCCTATGTCCTATTCAGCACCCCTGATAATGTGTACAAAATTTCACTGTGATTAGTTGAATAGTTAAGGCGTGAAAGAGTAACAAACATCCTTACTTTTGCATTTATAATATTAATAAGGATTTTTGTTGGATTTAATTGTTTTTTTTTTCTTAAATGAATCTCTACCGAGTATTTGAATTTCCGAATGCTATTTTAAAAATATTTATTCATTATTTCATGCTTTTATTTATTTATCATGTTATTTATTAACATATATTTATACACTATTTCATCTTTTGCATTTACCATGAACAATATACTACCTATTGTCAATACCAACTGTCAATATACTACCTATGGATTTGAAAATGTTTGCTGTAAGTTGACACAATTCTACGCACGCACTTAGTGGATTACAGGAGTTAAATTTATTCCATCAGAAAAACTCCAGACTTTGTATTAATTGGCATTACATTTAACAAGTAAAAGAAAGGTAAAACTTCCCTCACTAAGAGCAATACAATAATATTACCTATTTTGATTGTCATGCAGCATGGAACTTCATAATTCATTGATATTATGTTTTAATGTGACATGTTACTAATGTATGATTTTTCAAAACTTATCATAAATTTGATTGCAATAAAAAACTTTTGTAAACTAAAATGCCAACTAAACTATTTGCACATTAAGAAATAAAATAAATACATTTGTGCTGAAAAATAAAATAAACAAATTGTTTATCCTGTATTATTATTTTTGCTGAACAATGCATAATACTTTTACACGTATGAAATAGATTAAATTTATTAAAAAATATAAAACAAGATTTGAGTTATCTTCAATATTTCTAGAAGAAATACTGCTAGCCATAAAATTTGGGGTTGACCAAGTTTGCAACTATCCTTTTCTGGTCCTTTTGTTGCATGATTGGAAAATTGAGGGTAGAATTTTTTTAAATTTAATTTAATAAATATACATTTCTTTTAAAAATATTCTGAGTTCAAAACATGATTTATCAATAAACGTTATAATTTTGTTAAAATATTAATGAACATAGCTGTTTTTATAATTCTGATGTAGAAAAATTTAATTAATGATGAGTAATTTCATAAAAAAATTAAAAAATTTTTTTTTTCATTCTTAGAAAAGTTTAAAAAATCATACCTCAGATTTGCTTTCTATATTCAGTTAAACCCAACTTATTTTCATTACTACCATAACCAGAGGCAAAAGTATTATTTATAGTTAATTCTTTTAACCTTTAGCCAACGGCAACTACACTTGTATCTTTCTCGTCCTCCCCACGGCTCACAGCTTTCTTAATTCATTCCCCCCCAACCGAAAGCAGCACAAAGGGGACGACGTCCACTGTGATGGCCGTTCGCTCCGCAATAAAGGGTTACCTTAGGGGGACACTACTTGGCCAGCCATCTCTTATTCTTTGATTCGAAAATTATTTTTTTTTTCTGGAGTTCTCCGAAAAACATTGCTCTAAACGCATTTTTCAAAATAAGTCGACATACTAAAAACGTAATTAGTACTGCAAAGTAGCTGAAAATATTAGCTAACTTACATTCAACTTACTCAGCAATTAGTTGTTTCTTCAAAATAATGTTTTTCAAAACACTCATAATGTCATAATTTTAGTTGATAAAATAGATGATCATATTCACTTTTAAATAACGAGAAAAATGATTGCAGCTTTGAAACTCGTATGTATAATAGTGTGTATACTAAAATATGCTTCATATTTTAAAAACAGTCTTACTCGTTACACCTAATTGTATTGCCAGTTTGCAGCAAAAAAATATTGTACTAATCGGGATATTCAATTATCCGAGGTCACAGAAACAATTTGCAATGGTTTGGGATCTTAAAGAATTATTTTATTAAGCGGGATATTCCTTTAATCGATATTCCATTAAGCTGCTTCAACTTAATTCAGTAATAATGTAGTATGTGTGCATAGTAAAGATAAATTTAAAGCATTTTAAGTTTATTGTACAGACAAATTAAGTTATTCTATATCATCTCTCTTTTCTAATTTTCTTATTTTTTTGCTGACTTTATTATTTTGAAATTATAAAAGTAAACATGCTTCTGTTGTATGTGCTCTTCTCACATAAAACTGAGCCCGTGAAAAATTCACAACAGAACTTTGTATATTTGCTTATAGATAGTATGCTTTCCAAAATTATATGAACTACATTTGAAGCTAAGATTTACTATAAATACATTTGCTTTTGTTTGTATCTCAAAATCACCGAAATGACATTTTTTCATCTGTTTTAGATACTGAAAAGTAACAACAACGAAATAATAAGTATAGCAAACTGTTTGTGAGGCAGACCACTGGATTCAATGAATGCCAGAAGTCCTTATCTACGCGCTGAAATTTGGAAGTAAATAGGATTCAACTTAGACCAAATAAATGATAAATACAATGTGGAGTATCTTAGACTCAAGTGACTGAGGGAAACTTTGTATTTCAGCTTGACTATTCAGAAAAATGTTGACGCTAATACGTGCGTCCAAGAAAGAAACCACAATAAAAGCGAGCAGTTCCTTAGTTTGATTCTCTGAATAGGTGCGAGAAGAATAAGCATAAATACCTTATTCATTGACATAAAGGTCTTTAGCGCTTATCTATCCTTTTGAGCATGCAAGGCATCCTTTTTGTATAGAAAATTCCTAGAGGCGTTTCAAAGTCAATCACTGTCGAGTGTGAGATCAGGAGACTCCCTTCAAACTAAAGCATAAAATCTAACAGAATGCAGAACCGATATTCCCATTTAATCTTTCTTCTGTGCTCGAAATAGCACTTGTAATTGTAGAAGGATTACTTTTAGCTCCCTTCACAATGCACAAGAAAAATATCTGTTCAAATATGTGTTAGATTCTAACTTCTTCCGTCCTTTCAACGTTTCCTGTGTGTGTATTATCTCTATAAGACATTGTCATTGCTCAGTGCATTATTATTTGTAAGTAAGAGAGGATTAGCCAAAATTATTTAAACATGTGTAAATGGGAAACTAATCTCTACCCCCCTCAGCTTTTTTACTTGCATAAACACAATTCCAAACATAAGAATTAATTAAAAGAAAATAGGCAGGCATTTGAATCTCATTGTATACGGAATGAACAGGTGTTCATAATAAATTAGTCATGTTATAGTGGCTCCAATGACTCTTTACACTTGCTTTATTTTTTTTATTCATTGCTTTGAAGGAAGCTTGCAATAAGGAGAAAATATTTTTAAATCAATTAGAAAGCGCACAGTTAAAGAATAATAATAAATACATATATCATGAAAAAGACAGAAAATTTGAAATAATTAATTTATTTTAATTTTTTTTACAAGTTTCTACCCGGACCTATCATTTAAAAATTTTCTAGGCGAGGGCAAAGGGTACATTTTCAATATTATTGCATCTAAAAACAACAAAAACCACTCCCACATATATATAAATACATTGATTTATCATAAGGGGGTGATTTTCCTCTCTAAATGACGAGCCTGTTTACACACTGGCTAAATGAAACTAATGTTCGCAGCATGAAATACTTGCAAAATCCTTGAAATAAAAAATTAGTCTTTAGTGACGATTCTATTTAAAAAAAAACTATCAAAAAAAAAAAAAAAAATAAATAAATAAATAAAATAAATAATAATAATAATAAAAATAAAAGAAAGAAAGAAAAGAATTCACTCCATAATAAAATCGCTCATTTCGATTTCATACATAAGTTCAATGCAAACATTACATAAGCAAACCTAATGAAAATGCAATTATGAACCCGGTTTTTGGTGTTAATAAAAATACGTTTATACTTATTTTTATAGACAATATTTTGAGCTTAGCTTAAGTTTCCGAATTATTGACCCATTAATAAAACCTTAAACAAAATAATTGAATTTTATTCTTATTTTGTTGATTCTTTTCTTTAAAACAATAGCTTGTAAAAGGGTTTTTTTTTGTAAAGATTTTCGTACCTACTAGTCTGTTCAGTATATCCTTAGCCCTTCTCTCTTTTCACTGAAACAGCATTCGTTAACGACATAAAGAAACACATCAATGAAATTTATGTCTAATTTCTAAAATCTCAAATATTAGGTTTATATGTTTTTCCTCCAATAAGGAATCAATTCTCATGGAATTATTTGAGTTTAGGCAATTTATCACTTCTTTTTAGCAAAGAAAAAGAAAAAAGAATATTTAGTCTAACTTTCAAAGCAAAATATTCTCAGTTTAAACTTTTCTCATATTAAATGGATTCCTAATTAAACCTGTCTTTGAATTTTTTTTAATTTCAGAATGTTTTCCATACTTCGTAAAAAAGGTGGAACAAGTAACTTTCGGTTATAATAATAAATAAAGTGCGGGTGGATATTATTGTAGACTGTTTTTTTTTTCTGAAAAAGAACTATATAGTTTAGAATACTAAGTAAGGCTCGTTTTCAAAAGCAGTTCCATTATTATTTATTTTAAAAAGATCTCTTGCAGTCAATTTACCCTTATTTTTTACAAAACAGTAGACAGAACGTGTTGTCATGAATTATGGACAGCCTAGTTATTAGGTTATTAATAAACAGAAAAATGCTTTCTAGAATTTTACTTTCCTTCAATTATTTCACTTTTTCTTCTCTTTCTCCCCTTTTTTTCGAAAATTCGCCACCTAACCCTTCACTGGAGGGCAAAACCGCGCCAAATGCCTTTGATTGACAGACCCCGAAAAGGAGAGTAGTGAGTTTCATTGAACTTCTCCGATATGGGCGTGTGTGAAAGGATTATCAGCTCCGAGAAGTAACTGAGTAGGGGAAGGAAAGGACTGGTACAGACGTCGTACCAGAGCCGTAGCCAGAGAACACTTTTTGCTGGTACAACTGTTGTACCGCCGTTGGCTAAAGGTTAAGTAACCATGTAAACTGCCACTATTTTTTTTACTTTATACATAGCACTATGCATAAAATGATCCATTATTAACTCATTCGTAACTTTTTCTGAGGCAAGTATTACCTGTTGTTAGATCTTAGAATATGACGCAGATCAACAAATGCTGGATTTAGTAATCTATTTATCTTTGTTTACAAACCATTAACTTATACCTATTTTTTCACTATCATGGTTTTCTTTGTAATTGGAACTGAGCGAGGAAATTAATTTTTTTGTTTTTGCAAAATGAACACTAAATTATCTGATGAGTTCGAAAATTCGTTTTCCAGTATGCTAGTCCTCCTTACTTATTTGCGGCATGCTGACTGATGTGGAGTAATACGCCAAGTTTATTAACATTATAAGAATGGATTTTAAAACTAGAATTTGCTGTTATGTTCTTATTTTAAATGTGAAATTACAACTAGAAATGTACTAAGGATTGTCTTGAAAAAATTCAGTGTTTTGGTAGCTGAGGAATCAACTAGCAATATAATAAAATATTATTGCTTAACTCTTGATCAGATTGATTCTCAAGACATTATGAAGACTGATTTTATATTTTAGTTTATGAGAAAATATTACAATGCAACCCATTGTGAAATTGCTCTTAACTGTTACATGCCTGCAATTGTTATTCAATTTTATACTGCTTACATTACAATTTATTTGTAATTATTTTGTGATGTTTCTTTTGTAAAAAAAATAAAGTCTTTCATGAAGTTTAAATTTAGTACTTTTATGTTTTTCATTCATATTCAGCACACCATTGGGAGAATCATTTTTGATAACTTTCAGTATGTTACCTTGAATATTTGGTAAGAGTTAACCGATTTTGAACTTCTTGGAAGATTGTTTTGCTGGAAACTTGTTTTTATGTACATTTGAGCAAATGCTACCACCTTAGCTGTGACCAAGGGATTTTTATTCTGGAGATCTTCAAAATTTAACTGCGTTATATAGAAGTAAAGACTATGGTCTTCTTTAACCTCATGAAATAGAACACAAATTCAACATATTTCTAGCCTTTGTAAGCTGTTTTGTGAAAAACTGATAGGTCTGTTATTTAACTGCAAAGTCTGTGTTTTAACTCAAGCCAACAGCATTTGGAATATTTGTAAATTCTTCTATCACAGAGGTTCTCAAAGTCCACACCTCCAAGGACCATTGCTTGAAAAGAAACAACTTTGCTTCCCCTCCCAAACAAAATATTTTTATGATATGTATTTACTCACTGTTCTATATATATATTCATTTTTCTGTACATTTTTTAGAACTACTTAATGGTTTTTATTACTAGGTTTCATTATAGTTTTTGGCTATGACAGTAAAATTTAATTGAAAAACCAAAGTCTAGGAATAATTGCTATTAAGTTATTTCTATTATAAGTTTATTAGTACTAATCATCATGATGATGAGGTCATGTTAACATGTTATTTTTTAAAAATTTCAGACGACCCTCGTAGGTTGCGTTCTTTTCTAGGACGCCAACTACAAGTTATCGTCTACTGTAATTACTTGCCATTTTTGGGCAGGCTTCAATTAAACTCAGAATATATCAGTGATATCGATAGGTGGCTTCTGGAAAAAGAATAAAAAAATCCAGGCTGGCTCGCATCAACAGAAAATTTATTAAAAAATGAGAAAAAAAAATATAAAAAGTAATTCAAATTCAAGAAATAAAATAATATTTTTTGTTTGTGGAATGTATTATTTGATGATAACTATGCAGTAGAGTTTTTAATAATATGATGTCATTTTAAGGCAAATTTCTGAAAATTGCCGTGACAGTCAATGTGCTAACTACCACTACCATCTGTATAAATTAGCAACGCTTGAAATATTTTAGATAAGATATCTTTCCCAAAAAATATCAAGAACATTAGTCAAAATGCAACAGCAACAATCTTAAATTTAGTCTTAAGCTGTAGTTTTGCGATCATTTAAATATCAAACATCTGCAATAAAAAGCAGTATTATTGACTTTTCAAACTTGTAAATTTTTAAGTTCTAGAGAAACCTCAATATGTTAAGACTAATATTATCTTCAATAACAAATTGGGGGTTAGGTTCCATAAAATTCTAACAATGATAAAATAACAAAGCATTGAAAAAAAGTTTATTTACATACACAAAATACATACAAATTAAACAATTTCATAAATACAAATAAAATTTTATGAGTTAAAAGGAAAATTTAGAATATTTTACAAATTTAAATAGAGCTTGCTTCTTTCCTTCCCTCATTTTAAGTCCTTGAGGTTAGGCAGAGTAGCTTTCCTGATTTTTAGAAATAGCTCTGTATCTGAGTACACTTTATCAATTGGATGTTACTGCCGTTTTAAAAGTTCACTAAAAGCTTCAGTGCAAAATCTTATGAGAGATAGGAAAGGAGGAAATACATGAGGTGAGTGAAAAACGAACTGTCCATGAAGCACCATTTATCAAAAAAAAAAAGAACAATTTTAATAAGGGAATGGACAGTTCTTGGTTCTAACCAAGAAACCATAACAGTCAAATTAATTTGCCCTAGTGTCCCTTATATCGAAATGTGAGGTCCTAAAGTTTGAGAACAGGCTACAAATTAGTTGAGCAATTGAAGACATCTTTGCAGATGGATGCTCTGCCAAATGTAGACAGCAAAATCTGGTACCTTTAGCTTCTAGCAAAGTCTTTAAACTTGGTTCTTTTCTTAAAATTTTGGCAGTTAAAGACTTATCTTATAACAATGGCAAATAAATTTTGCATTAAAAAAGTCTCAAAATGCTCTTTCGATAGCTACCTATTTCAACTTTTTTTCAATTGCATTATTTGTGTGGTTCCATAGTAAAAAGGAAGGAAAATGTTAAACTAGCATGAAGTAGTATCAAGATTTAAAAAATACAAAAACAATTGCCCTTTTTGCATGCAATCATTTTTCAAAAACTTAATACAGAGACTAGGTTCTGGGTAAATAATAACAGGTTTTTTACACACAATAAAATCAAGAACAAAATCTTTATTTTTTGAATTAAATAATCTAATTAAAAATTAAGTTTTAACTGTCATCAGTTCTACTATTTGAGAATATTCTTGCCATATATGGATTAAAAAACATGTTAACTGGATCTAATTTTTGACGCATTACACACCATTTCCCAAACATAGGATACATATGCCTGAATGTTTCTTCTTTTACGGTATGGGCCTAAAAGGAAAGACAAAACATACATTAATTCAAGCATTATGTTTAAAATCATCGAGACAGACCAAGCAATCAGGAGAGTAACCATGATTATTATAACAGTGAATATGGCTCTCTCTCCCCCCCCCCCATTCTATCTTTAAAAAAATCATCTTTAAAAAAATCACCAAAAACAATGTGTCTTTAAAATACTGTAATATACCGTTTGACCACGGATTAGATGGAAAGGCTAACATTAGGTTTACAGGCGGAAGTAAATACATCTATCCCAACAAAAACATAAATGTGAAAAAGGAGCCAAGTTCGGTTGAAACAACGTTTGGGCAGTTTGAAGCAGCCTTGCCACCGACAAAAGAGTTGAAATCTAACAGGCTCCAAGTTCTATAGCTGTTCTGTTAACTACAGTCGTGAGAGTTATTGAAATGTTCATTAATTTATTTTAATAACATTTCGTTAGTTCCTTTCATATCGGCTTCTTATAACTTGGCTGGTTCATTTCTAACTGACGGAAGTCGGACTTTTTTGAACGTAACTTCGTGACGATTAAAACTTGCCCAGTTCCGAAGCCGATATGAAAGGAACTAACGAAATGTTATTAAAATAAATTAATGAACATTTCAATAACTCTCACGACTGTAGTTAACAGAACAGCTATAGAACTTGGAGCCTGTTAGATTTCAACTCTTTTGTCGGTGGCACCGCTGCTTCAAACTGCCCAAACGTTGTTTCAACCGAACTTGGCTCCTTTTTCACATTTATGTTTTTGTTGGGATATCATGCATTTTTGAAAAGCCGAAGTAACGGTTATGCTTTCATTTAGACACAAATTAATACACACATAACATGAGATTTCAGTTACGCTGACAACGCAGATATAACATAGGCCATGCTACATTCGACATATTTTTAATTTTAATGATTTTACTCGTAATTCAAATAAATAATAGGAGACGCTGCAATTTATGATCAATGACGAAAGAAACAGGTAAAACAAGTAAATTTTCTTCGTGTTTACCCTATATTTTTCTTAAAAGAGGAATAGAATATTTTAACTACTTGGTTAATATCTTAAGTCACCGCAAGGTGGCATAGTCAACCTCTAGAATTCGAATTATTTATTTCATCTTGATAAACCATTTTAATCTTCCGTCAAGGCAAACTAAGCCTTGAAACAGCTTACAATAAAACATTTGATTTTAAACTTAAGTATTTTATTTTTGGCAACGTTTTACAAGCATTTTGGCGCTTTTGTTTGACGAACCATTTATAAATCGCGCCAAGATACTCATAAAAAAATGCTTTTTTTCTTGCTTTTTTAATGTAGTTTTTGGACTTTTTACATTTTTCCCATAGTTAGTGTATGGAAATATACCTTGATGCCAAATTTTAAGATTCTGAGATACTTGGAAGTAGGTAAACATTTTGATGAGTGAGTATAATCTAAATAAGAAAATCGGCATATTTTCACTTTTCAAATATTAATAACTTTAAAACTAAAAGAGATATATTCATAAAATTTAGGATTATGGGTGCTCTATGTCACTCTAATAGACTTACAAAATTTAAAGCATGTAGATGAAGTAGTTCTTGAGAAACGGAGGGGTCGAAAGTAGCCCGAAATGGTTCGTGTAAAGATGCACTAGCAGATGTGCAGCGCGAACTTGGCTGACACACTGCCGTGTGTCTTGATTAGTTTTTAAGGAGGCCAGTTTTGCAGCTGTAGGTTAGCCTCTAAATTAAGCAGATGATAATGAAACACTTTAAATTATTGTTTAAAAAACAAAAAATATGCTTTTAAACTATATTTCATGATACTCAAACTGATTTCCCTCTGATTTTCAAAACTATTGAATACCCGATCTAAGTTTACATGAACTTTTAATACATCAAAATGTAATATAAGTTAAGCCTTTAGTATTAATAATAGTATGAAATATATTACTTCTATATTTGCAAAGAACAGGAATTTTATCTTTTATTCAGAGTTACATACAAACAACTGAAACCATTTTAATACATCAACATGTAATAATATAGTTTAGCCTTTAGTATTACTTATAGTATTAAATATATTACTTTTATATTTGTAAAGAATGTGAATTGTATCTTTTATTCAGAGTTACAAACACACATACATACCAACCCACATGTGAAACTAATAAAAGCGTATTAACAAATCATGTAAATAATTTTTTTTTATTTCCCCCCCTCAAGCAGATAGACTTGTCTTAGCTGGCCAATCGGCTGCCAATTCCACAACTTCTGTGGGCAGACAATATATATTTATCCTTCTTATCATTAGATGAGTTTGATCCCTCTATCCAGATTTTATCAGTATTTCTCAAGTATTTCAGGCATTTGTACTCTACTAATACATATTTAATCTGTTACTGGGGTCATAGAATGCTCCACCTGTTTTCCTGTTTGTTCACAGACCAAGTATTTGGTGTAGCTAAAACATTTAGGTAGTTGCTTTTCATACAGCATTTTAAATTTTTGCTGGTGCATTGCAGTGCTGGCTCCATGTGAAAAAGAAATGGGTTGTTTGCTTACACTATTTGCTGAAGTTGAATCTAATATGAACATTAGTTCAGTGAAGAAAATAGAGCTGATGATTTTTTTAGAAGAGAAGTTTTCAGATCTTAAACATTTCAATAAAAACAATACAAAATCCGAAGCAGATGGATGTTTTTGGTGGGAATTGTTTGCAGCAAAAAGTAACTTAAAGTGGAAGCAAATGAGTAAATTTTTTCAACACTTCAGTAAAAAGTATTATGTTTTTAACAATAATCCTAAAAGTTTCTACATTATAAGTATGACTAATAGTAAAATATTTGTTATAAATTTTGCAAAACTTAAATAAAGAATAATTATACAGTGATAATTTGAACTTAATTTTAAGGGAAAATGTCCAAGTTTCATACATATAAGTAGAATATAAAGTTAATTTATCCATCTCCCTATGGTCTAAAGGAAGTTTGAAAGTCTGAAATTATTATGGTTTTAATAATAAGTTATGCGATAAATATTTTAAACTGCTTCGGAATGGAATTTGGTTTGGGATCATCTTATTACCCCTGTTCCTATTTACTTTGATAACGAGACATGGATTCTCTGCCGGATTAATGAATTTTTCTGTATCATTTATTGCACATTTATTCCAATTTAAGTGAGAAATCAGCATAGTGATAACATGTTGTAAAATACACTACAACATATTAAAAATGGAGTAAAAAAGGCATTTTTAAATTTGGCACAAGCACACATCAAATGTAATTGGCTATAAGGTAAACAAGTTTTAATAACCTTAGCCCAATGAGGACGACCACCAGCTTCAATCATAATTTTTTCATATATAGACCAATATTCTGCACATGGAACATTTTTTCCATAAGGCCTATAAAAGAAACATATTAAAGGATTAAGTTTGCACATGACTCCAAAAATAGCTCAAACATACTATGCTCATAAAAATAAAAATATATAAAAAAGCATTACCTGTACATGATGATATTTATGTAACAAGAATCTCGACCATAAGCTGGGCTTATAAATATGTTATCAGATTTAACAAACCGAACTTCCAAAGGGAAATGTATGTAGGTACCAGAAGATTCAATCCATTCCCTGAGTTGCCATAAAACCACACCAGTTTTTTCTCTATTAAAAAAAATGCACAATGTATACATAAAATTGGAATATGTAACAAATTAAACTTATAAATATAACAAAATCACAATTTTAGGTTGAATTTTATTAAAGGAGCACATCATATCGAATCTGCTCATTATAAGAAGTGCCATGTCCAGATTAAATGATCACATATGCAGACATAAACAACATCTAAAACATGAAACCATGTTTTCAGGTAGGTAGTCCTAACAGTGACTTAATACATATCTAAAAATCATTATTTGAACTTAAACTAAATTTTGATTTCAGATTTAATGTTATGCCTTCTTGCAAAATTAAACTAAAAGTTGAGCATCAAAAATTTTACTTTGGTTACACATTTTGATGTTTTATCATTTATTTATTTTTTATTTTGAAATAGGTGAAATGCTTTACACTTTTTTTACAGCATGATAAACCTTTATTCATGCTTGAAGTTATCAATAACTATGCTCAAAACAATTCAACAGTAAAGTACGCTAAAAAGGATTGAATACTTATTATCTACATTTAACCTTTCAACAAAAGATGAAAAACTTTCAACCCTTGAATCAAAGATTAGTAGTAAAATGTAATAAAAAATATATTTTTTTTTCAATAATAATAAAAATACTTACATTGGAATAGACCACTCATTAACATATTGTTTGAACAAACAATCGTAGTTAAAAACCTTATAACTGCGATCAATTTTTGATGTTGAAGAGGAGTAAACCAGATTATAATAAAATCTATTTAAGAATGGACCAAACTCAGGAAAAAAGGTGCTGTAAAATCAATACATATGTATTACTAACAAATGACAGAAAACATAATTTTGTTTTCCTGAAACTTAAAATAAGCTTGATTTAATTACAGTGATACAGAATTAAATTATTTTCAATTGTTCAATTATACATAATGTTCAATTTAGTATGCTAAATATAATTACATATTATGTGTAAAACAGCTCAAAATAAAAATATTCTCATAAATAAACAATATATGGTACACATTATTGCACTTTTACTTTGTTTATTGTTGAGAAACAGCAAGGAAAAGGTTTTATACAAGCCCGTCATTTCGGATTTTTCCAGGGGGGGGGGGGTGTATATACAACGTAAATTTTACCAAAAATTGCAAAACCATATGCACTTATATGTGAATACATTAATTTCCCTAAGTGGGAGGGGAGGAGGCGCAATTGACCCCCCATCCCTGACCCCAATAAATGACGAGCCTGGTTTTATAAAGAATCAGAACAAATGATTATTTAAAAATTCAAGGTGCAGACGCGCATTTGCTGGTCTATATTTGCTAGTACTTTGCAGTAGCTTTGTAGATTCATTTAATGGTTACACTTCATTATATAAGCATAAAATTGTCAGTCAGACATTAATACAGCTAACTTACCTAATATAAATACAAAACTCGAGAGAGTAGTAGCCAATGCCATATTCCCAAACCCAGCGCCACATCTTCTGCATCCAAGACAATTTTGGGACTGGCTGAATAAAGTCAATAGCTATTAGATGTGATTTATAATACTTATAGTCACACACAACTTTATGCTAGTGAATAATATTAATATAACAACATGTTTTTCATTTTCAGACAAACTTTAAAAAGAATACTTTTCAGCATTGGGAATAACTAATTGGAATGAACCCTTTATCTGTTGGGAACCACGTTTTGACATACTAAAAAGAGGGTCGCACGTAACTTTTTTTAATCAAAACCCTTCCATCATAAGCGTAAAAAATCAGAATAAGAAACTTTTTTTTTCATATTTAAGTCTATAATGAACAAAATGTTGTTTAATGCTTCTTTTCAACCTTGTCCTCAAAGGAAAAGACTTGTGGTACAGTATATGTACCACCCGGTTCTTATACAAAAAAAAAAAAAAAACCTAAATTTTTGAAAATAGACAAAATAAAAGGTGATTTATAGCAATGATGCTTATCTTTGCTACAAAGCACTTTTAACAGCACTCTCCAAGAAGGACATAGAATAAATATTAAAGTCTGGTTTGCATTAGCAACTGATGAAACAAATAAATTGTTGCACCCCTCCCAACCCACTTTACAAATACAATCAAACATTATTACCACGATACCCAAAGTATTCATGGCATATAATCTTAATCTTGCTGTTTTTGTTCTTGTGTCCATGGATAAACAAAAAAAAAAAAAAAAAAAGAAAGAAAAAAGTCCCTAGATTCCATTGAAAGTTTTTCCGATTGCCGCCGCCAGTAAAGCTGCATCAGGAGTGTACAAGATCTCATGTATGGTGTCGCAGAGTGGAACTATCCCGATCTTTAGGAAATTTGCAGTTGCTGCTTGGCATGCTAAGATGTGGTTGGGTGTAAGCTTGACAGCGGGACAGTTCTTGCAATTCACGTATGTTCTTGTCTAGGGATGCACCGATTAATCGGCAGTACCGATTAATCGGCCATAATCGGCCACTTTGCCGATTATTAATAATCGGCAAAATCGGGTCGATTAATCGGCCAAAAATTTTTTTTCAAATACTATTCTTTAAATTATACCAAATATGATAAATACTTTTATTAACAGTAATAATAATTCTCACAGCTGGTATAATTTTTTTTAAACTAATTCTCCTACTTTGAATAAATATACAGGGTGTCCACTCCTATCGTGGACCAATAGCTAATTTCTAAACCGTTAGAGATAAGCATATAGTTCATTTAGGAAAAAATCTCTAAATTACGAAAGGAATTTTGGGGCTATTCAATGTTTTTCAAAAAATCAAATTTTGAAAGAGTTACGAAATTTAAATTTTTATACAGCCCCCCAGTCCTATCAATCATATTTAGTAAAACATTCTTGACACTGTAACGTTTAAAACTAAAAAAAAATCACTGTTCTACGACAAAAATTGACCGAGTTATGACGTTTTGAAAAATCAAGATTTTGCATTATTTCATGACGTCATCGAGAGATCGCTTAAGGGACCGTATGCGAAATCCTTCAAAATCTTGATTTTTCAAAACATCATAACTCGGTCAATTTTTGTCTTAGAACAGTGATTTTTTTTTAGTTTTAAACTTTACAGTGTCAAGAATGTTTTTCTAAATATGATTGATAGGACTGGGGGGCTGTATAAAAATTTAAATTTCGTAACTCTTTCAAAATTTGATTTTTTGAAAAACATTGAATAGCCCCAAAATTCTTTTAGTAATTTGGAGATTTTTTCCTAAATGAACTATATGCTTATCTCTAACGGTTTAGAAATTAGCTATTGGTCCACGATAGGAGTGGACACCCTGTATATAGTATATATAGACAATGTTGCAACTTTTTTCATGTGGCGATAGTTCTCTCCTTAGCACAGTGCTTTTAGATAACCGCTAATTTTCAAAGAATAAAAGTAGTGAATTAAATTGCTACTAATTAGTAAAAAATATGAATTAAAAGTACTCCTAAATTAGAGTGCTCACCTCAGCCTTCCCCTTCTCCTTTGTTTTGAATTTTAGGTCATGTATTATT
This sequence comes from Uloborus plumipes, assembly GCA_038373865.1. NCBI lineage: Eukaryota > Metazoa > Arthropoda > Arachnida > Araneae > Uloboridae > Uloborus > Uloborus plumipes. The sequence continues at coordinate 2,819 of JAXGGA010016489.1, read as the reverse complement.
TTATGTTATATAACAAACAATGTGTTAATAATATTATTGAAAGTAATATGAAAATTTGTTCTAAGAAATTACATAAAATATTGAAATTATTTTGTGAAAACTAGGAGAACGGAAAAAAAAATCTCTCAGAAAAATATTACTTACTATTTCTAACCGTAGAATTGTAAAAGAGAGAAAAAACAGTGATGGTAAAATTGGTAGTAGAAAAACAATCGTCCTTATCATTAATCGGCTCAGCCGATTAATCGGCCGATTATCAACAGCCGATTAAACGGAAATCGGTAATCGGCCAATTTGCTTATCGGTGCATCCCTATTCTTGTCTTTTCTGCATGCATCTTCATGCCCTTAAATTGCTTGGTTCTTATTCTGGCTGTCGTGTATGTTAATATAATCTTCATGTTAAGAGTTTTGTATTTCAGGAAAAAGTTTCATTGGACCATTCTGGTTACAGAAACTCTTTAAACTATTTAAACATGATCAAATGTTACTTTACAAATATAATTCTTGAAGCAAAATAAACTATAAGTAATTTGAAAAAAAAAAAAAAAAAAAAAAACATTTTGGAAGATTTAGTGTATAAATTTCTGACATGCAATTAGGGAATTGTGTTATTCTGGCCCATGCATGTAACACCCTCGGGGTATCAATGAACATTTAAATACATTCAATAATAAGTATTGTAAAATTTTCTGATTTATTTTCTAATTTTCATGCAAAAAATTTTGACCTTTGGGTCCTACCAACATTTTGAATAGCAAATGATTAAGGAACTAAAACATATTTTAAAAGCATGATAAGCTGCAATTACCATTTCAGTCCTAGAGCAGTGAGAAACCACAGTCCCATCTGTATGAGGAAACCACAAAAATTTGAAATGTTCAGAACCTTTCAAATGAACATCTAGGTTTTCAATTACCTTAAAAGAAGTATAAATAAGGAATAATACAAGGTAAATCAAATTACATTAAAGCTTCATCAAAAATATGGGGTATGAAACATTTCTATAATTTTACCATTTCTATAAATATATGTTTTATGTAATTAAAAATAAAAGAGCCTCAATTGCTGATTTGTAAAACAAACCAATCAGTTGGATTCTAGGTCAGAATAATTGTTACAGAAGAACAAACATTTTCAATAGAAACAATCTTCTTGAAAAGTATAAGAGAAAAGAGAAAATCCCCCATCAATTATGCTTTAATTTTAATTTTGTTTTATGAATTTTAACATAACCAGAAAAATGGAAACATGCTAGCTCAGAAAATTAGCAAATACTGAAGCTAAAAAAGAATCAAAATACGAGATAAAAAGGAAAAAAATAAAAATGTTACTGATGCAGAGCATCTGAATTTCATAATTAAGATAACATGAGAATTGTAACTTTATGACTGACGGGGTGCAATTATGACACAAGAACGTTTTGATTAGTTTACATAGTGTGCCACTTTTGTTCCTGCTATGGGGTTAGGAATGACTACGTTTGGGTTTTAGGCAAGTGCTGCTAAGTAATAAGTGATTTTTTGTATTTAAAAAAAGAGTGATGGATAATATAGTGTTTTAACCAAAACACTGTCAGTTTTGTTAAAACAAGGAAAGTACTTAAGACCACTGCAGTTCAACTTGAGTAAAAAATACATACAATTTTAATAACAAAGAAAACTATTTTTGCAAATAAATGCCTAACTCCACTTACATCTTTCAAATTCAAACCATACTGTCGTAAATGTAAGTTGTAAGCAGGCTCACACTGAAAAGTGACATTTAATATCACTCCAAACGAGCCAAGACTACACACAGCTGATAAAAATAAATCTTCATTTCTGTCAGCAGAAACAGTTCTTATAGTGCCATCATACAGCATTAAATCCATTTCAACAACCTATGAAGAAAACAGAGCAAAATCAGTTGGAAATCAGTGAACTTTTAGCTTACTAGGTTGCTCAACAGTTATCATACATACCAAAATAATTTAGTTTTTCAACCATATTAGCATATGTAAACACATAATGTTTGAAGACTGAATAAAAAATAGTTAAACATAACGAAAAATGATTTCATTGAATAGTACTCAGAAAATGTACTAAAAACAAAGGCATATTTCTTTTTAATACGCTTTTATTAGTTTAACATAGGAGTTTGTTTTTATGTATGTATGTATGTAGCTCTGAATAAAAGATAAAATTCATGTTCTTTACAAATATAAAAGTAATAGTACCTGGCGACCGAGCCAAGCTTGGTTAAAAAAAAAACAGGTTTGTAAATCATATTTTTCTAAAGTCCGAAGTACTTATTTAGATAAATTTGAAAAGCATTTTATACCTTGGTTGCAATTACGCATTTAAAACAGCCAAAAATTAAAAAAAAAAAAACCTTAATGGACCCTATTCACGGTGTGGTAACGCTCCATTTTTTTTGTTTGCGGGTATTTACATCCAGTTTCCAGTGTTAGTAGTGCTAATTAAATTAGTTTTATTTTATAGTAACTGGCATTTATAAACATAATGAACATGCGTAGGGTCTATATTGGCTTAGGATTGCTGGAAAATCTTGAGAAAAGTGATAGAGAAGGAAAACAATGTGACTTTTTACCCATTTTTCTATGATGAGTTAACATACTTTAAATCGGTAAAATACATGCATTAAGAGAATATTTCGCTCCAAATGAGTCATTCTTCATTCTGTTTTATCATTCTTAAGTAAAAACTTTCAAAAGGCTTATTTTTGAATAGAAATAAGAGTTTTTACGCTGCAAAAATATGTGTGATAATAGACGCCAGAGAACCCGAATTTCGTCTGCTAGGCTTGGTCAATACCGCA